>OZ005659.1:217331852-217444352 GCA_963930645.1 Salticus scenicus
AATTATTTTGCTATTATTTTGAACAAAGGAGAATCACACGCGCGTTATTTAGTCATTCCAACATGTTATACAAAACGTAAAATGGGCTTTCATTAGCGGCATCACTACTAATGCGCTTGTAGTTTCTAAGAATTAATAATAAAGGGGAATCACGCGTTATTTAGTCATTTCAACATGTTATAACGCAAAATGTACTTTCATTAGCAGCATCACTACTAATGCAATTGTAATTTTTAAGAATTAAAAAAAAAATCTGGTGTGAAACAACCACACGACTTCCATTATCCGCTATTACATGAATTATATGCATTTTTGAGAGATAATGTGATCAGAAAACACAAAAGTGACCTAAAGAGAAAATCGTTAGAGCCGTTTTTGAGATACCAACTTTTACAAAAATCAATTACTAACCGGAAAAAAAATAATTACATACAAAAGCATATTTAAACGTGAGTTAAAATGGCGAGTTTGAAAAAAATCCGTACAACCGTTTTTAAAGGAACGCCTTGCGAAGCCTGAACTTGAACTATTTATACAGGACGCCTATCAATTTTCCTGAACTAACCAACTATATCATTCGAAAGGACATCTAATAGAGTGTTTATATAGCAAGTTTGAAGAAAATCGTTAGAGCCGTTTTTGAGATACGGACTTACGGTCCCACTTCCGGTTTCCGATGTCCTACTTCCGGTTAAACTCAATTACTAACAGGAAAACAATAATTACATACAAAAGCATATTTAAAAGTGAGTTAAAATGGCGAGTTTGAAAAAAATCCGTACAACCGTTTTTAAAGGAACGCCTTTGCGAGGCCTGAAATTGAGCTATTTATACAGGCCGCCTATCAATTTTCCTGAACTAACCAACTATGTCATTCGAAAGGACATCTAATAGAGTGTTTATACAGCAAGTTTGAAGAAAATCGTTAGAGCCGTTTTTGAGATACGGACTTACGGTCCCACTTCCGGTTTCCGATGTCCCACTTCCGGTTTTTCAATTTTCACCAAAATTTGGAAATTTCATCTGTACACCAGACGTATTTCAATTCTAAAGTTTCGTAGATCTATCTTTATTAGTTTCTGAGCTATAATAGCCAGAAGATTCTCCACATACATACATACATACATACATACATACATACACACATACATACACACTGACCAATTGCCAAAAACCACTTTTTTGGACTCAGGGGACCTTAAAACGTGTAAATCAGGTGAAAACCCGATATCGAATTTTCAGACCGAATACAATACTTCCATTACCTACGGTAGTAGGGTAATGGAAGTAATAATAATAATAATTATTATTATTATGTTATTATTTATAACAAAGGAAAAGTTTCATGTAATTTAGCCTTTCCCCAACCTGTTGTACGTGACGCAAAATTTTCTGTCATTAGTGGCATCACTACTAATGCACTTGTAATTTCTAAAACCGATAATAATAAGATAATAATTATTATTGTTATTAATGAATCGTAATTATATTATTATTGTATTATTTATAACAAAGTAGAATTACAATTATTTAGTTTTTCCAACATGTTATACGCAATGTAAAATGCTCATTCATTAGCGACATCATTACTAATATATTAGTACTTAAAAAAAAAGAAAGAAAACGAACAAAAATAGTTTTCAAAAGTTTTTAAGATAATAGCTGCTACAATGTTAAACACGTATTGAGAAATTAAAAATTGATAATGAACATTCACATTCAATTTTTTTTTCTCACTACATTGGGTTATGTTACGTAATGCTCCACGCTGAAAATCAAAATAATTGAAGTAAAATTACTAATTAATAAGATATATCTTTTTGCAATTTATCATTTATCTTCCCTATCCTATGTCTTAAAAATCACATGAATGCTTCACTAGCAACAACATATATTGATAAACAAACCCTTTAATCATATTTCAACTTTAAAATTTTTCCAAAAATTATTTTCTTTTTCCTTGACAAATAAAAGTTATCTCGGTAAAAAAAAAAAAAAAAAAAAAAAAAAAAATCTTAACCATTTTCTAACAAAGAAGTAATAAAATCATTATCTTTTCTTTTTCCATTTCTTTTTATGAATTACATTTCTTCTTTAAAAAAAAAAAAAAAAAAAAAAAAAAAAAAGCATATCATAGATTAGCGGCAATCATCTGTAAATTTTAATGATGTTGTCATTTAGCTAAAGTAATTGTTTAACTTAGGTGCTTACGATCAATATTGACCCACAGTTTATTCCTGCTTTTAAATATTTCACACCTAACGGGGCGTGAAAATCCTTAAATAATCAAAAAGTTTTCTCGAGCTCTTTCCGCTTCATTATTTTTAAAACATCGATGGATAATCCCGTTTGTAATATAAAGACTTATTTATGTGTTAAAAGTCGTACTCGAAAGTTATCCTTGCGTGAATTATGTTTTTCACTTTCGTTTTCTTTTCCTTTTAAAACGTGAACGTAAAAGTTTTGCTCATTTTTATTTTATTTTTTTTATTCCTAAGAACAATGTACAAGATAATGAAAAATTTACTAAAGTTTTTACTCTAATTGGTCGTGTTAATTGCTATTTTACCACGTTTTTATTAACTTCGATTCTTGTTTGTTTGTCCGGTACAAATCTTGCAATCGATTTTTAACTAACTTCCCCACTAGCTAGACATTTGAAACTTTCAGAATAGCTCGGAACCCGATGACAACTCAATACTTCGAAGGCCGATTTCCGAATTTTTGATTAGTTTTCTTTTAATGAATTAAAATATGAAAATAATAACCTCCTAACAGCTTTAAAAATAACCATTAAAATATTAACTATAATTTAATTGTTGTCAAAAAAAAAAAAAAAAAAAAAAAAAAAAGAATACGGGTTCATTTTCTTTCGCCATAATAATAAATTCATGTAAATAAAACGTGAACGTTAAAAATTTGTAAAAAGGTAAATTATGCATCTCATAAAACTTGACGTCATTATCACTTTAAAAATTTTATACGCGTTGATGAAGTGCTAATGTAGTTCTATAGCTATGATTCAACAGAAAATTTAAAAACATGGTTTATAAAAAGTTTTTTATCTTATAATTATTTTTAATTTTTGTAGATAATCGTATGAGTAAAACAGATGAGTTATGTGTAATCGGAAGTTATATCTGCATAAATTAAAACTCCCCCCCCCCCCTTCTTTTTTTTTTTTCCTTTTCTATTTATTTATTTTAATGTAACGTTGAAAAATTTCCACAAATTTCGGATTGCTGTTGTTTTAAAAATCCTATTTTTTCGAATTCGACAGAAAACTTTATCGATACAAGCTGGTATTGTGTAGACTGCAGCTTGATAGTTTTGGCTTTTAACTTGTCATGTTAATTGCTAGTTTTGGTAGATAATCTTATCAGTAATACAGACAATTTGAGCATAATCGGGAGTTATTCTTGCATAAATTAAATCTCTCACTTTTATTTTATTGTTTATTATTATTTTATTATTTTATTTACTGTTGTTTTGTTTTATCGTTTATGTATTTAAATTAACATAAAATTGTTGGATTATAAAATTAGGGCGGTAGTGAAATTTTTTCCTGAAATTTAGATTGCAATTGGCTTTATAATTCCTTTTTTTTTTTTTTTTTTTCAAATTAGACAGATACTTTCATCGACACAAACAAGTACTGTGTAGCTTAAAAGTTGTCTTTACATAAATTATCTGTGCATTCTTATCTTGAAGGTTATCTATGCAACGTAAAATATTTTGTTAACAAAATTATGAAAATATTGTCCAAGTTCTTTAAATTATTTATTGTATTTGGTTCCATTATTATTATTATTATTATTATTTTCCTTGGAATAAATAATATTTTTTTAACAAAAATAAGTCATGTTTCGTAAAAGTTATTAATACCTAAAGTATGCTTTTCACTTTCTTTTTCTATTTTCTTTTTCTTTTTCATTTTTTCCTCTTCCTTGAAAAGCCTTTACTTCACAAAAATATCAACGTAATCAAAACTTCCTTCAAGTTTTGGATTGTAATTAGTTTTGTTAATTGCTATTCCTTAACTTTCATAGGCATTACATTTCATAGACATTATCTTTCATAGACCTTGTCTTATCAGTAATTTTCATAGACTTTATCTTATTAGTAAATGAAACAGATTTTACATAATCGGAAGTTATACTAGCGTAAATTAAAACCCTCATTTTTATTTTGTTTATTATTTATTTATTTATTTTTTATAAATGTAACGTAAAAATTGTTGCTTTGTAAAATTACGTCCTCGAATGGAGGTATGTAGTGGGTTTATTTAATGCTTTTTTTTTTTTTTTTTTCCTTAAAGCTCAGGCAGGTGTACTTTTCGGTACAGACAAGTGTTGAGTTACTTCGATATTACATTCAGCTGTAAAAGTATCCGAGCACTAGCAATAATCCCTGTCTAAAAAAAGTACATTTAATACTGCTTTGTTAAATAAATCCTTGTCGAGTCATGTTCTTACTCAATCTAAGAACATGAATCGACAAGAATTTATTTAATAAAACAGTTTTAAGTGTACTTTTTTTATATCGGAATTATTGACTAGTGCTCGGATACTTTTGCTACCGACTGTACTCTTGTGCAAAATATCAGTATGAAGTATTTTGTTAATGGAATGATGAAAATACTGTACAAATTCTGTAATTGTTTACTTTGTTTAATTTTATTATTATTATTATTATTAGTCAAACTGTTACTTTTTTTTTCCATTCTTCTTCTCTTCTTTTTCTTTTATTTATTTATTTTTCCCCCGTTTTAAAAACGTTATCTTAAAAATATTTTCTTCCACAAAATGTCATTATAAAGAATAATTTCTTGAAGTTTTGTATTTTGATTACATATTTTAAAAAAATCTCTTAAATTCGATTAAAAAAAAAAAAAAAAAAAAAAAAAAAAAACATTTTTAATTAAATTTCAATTTTTTTTTTTTAAGTTTTTTATTGGGAAATCGAGACTCTATTTAATCTAAATGAATTGCTATGTTTCAAAATAATAATAATAATTCATTAGATTAAAATTGATTAGATAATCAAATTTAATTTTTATTATTTTAATCAATTATCGAAATCGACCAATATTAATTAATTAAATGATTATTTGTGACTTATCCTGAATACTATCACAATATCCAATATAAAATTATATTATTAGATTATCCGAATTGAGACTGATATTGTTACGTTATTTCAAAGGAGAATATATTGTTAGATTTAATTCACAATAGAACTGGATGAAAAGCCTTGCACCTGTTTCCGTTCAAAATCTCACACTATCAGAGAATATAGTTGCAGTTTTGTGAGGAAGACATCTTACTCTGTGAATTAATGTCGAGAGTCTACCGTATATAATTCACCGCTTGTATCATCCATATTGTTAATTTCATACAAAAGTGGACAAAAAGACCATTTTTTTACATTTTAACTAACTCAATTATAATTATTATTTTTTTTTTTCCTTGATAGAAAACGTATCAAACTTATTAAATGATATAACACATTAGATGTACAACACACACACACACAGATATATATATATATATATATATATCAGTAATGAAAAAGGAATATTTAAATTAAAAAAAAATCTGGTGTGAAACAACCACACGACTTCCATTACCCACTATTACACGTATTATATGCATTTTTGAGAGATAATGTGACCAGAAAACATAAAAGTGACCTAAAGAGAAAGTCGTTAGAGCCATTTTTGAGATACCAACATTTACAAAAAATCAATTATTGACAGGAAAACAATAATTACATACAAAAGCATATTTAAACGTGAGTTAAAATAGCGAGTTTGAAAAAATTCCGTACAGCTGTTTTTAAGGGAACGCCCTTGGCAGACCTGAAATTGAGCTATTTATGCAGGACGCGTATCAATTTTCCTGAACTAACCAACTACATCATTCGAAAGGACATCTAATAGAGTGTTTATATAGCAAATTTGAAGAAAATCGTTAGAGCCGTTTTTGATATACGGACTTACGGTCCCACTTCCGGTTTCCGATGTCCCACTTCCGGTTAAACTTAATTATTGATAGGAAAACAATAATTACATACAAAAGCATATTTAAAAGTGAGTTAAAATGGCGAGTTTGAAAAAAATCCGTACAACCGCTTTTAAAGGAACGCCTTTGCGAGGCCTGAAATTGAGCTATTTATACAGGACGCCTATCAATTTTCCTGAACTAACCAACTATATCATTCGAAAGGACATCTAACAGAGTGTTTATATAGCAAGTTTGAAGAAAATCGTTAGAGCCGTTTTTGAGATACGGACTTACGGTCCCACTTCCGGTTTCCGATGACCCACTTCCGGTTTTTCAATTTTCACCAAAATTTGGAAATTTCTTCTGTAGACCTGTCATATTTTAATTCTAAAATTTCGTAGCTCTATCTTTATTAGTTTCTGAGCTATAGTAGCCAGAAGATTCTCCACATACATACACACACACACATACATACACACTGACCAATTGCCAAAAACCACTTTTTTGGACTCAGGGGACCTTAAAACGTGTAAATCAGGTGAAAACCCGATATCGAATTTTCAGACCGAACACAATACTTCCATTACCTACGGTAGTAGGGTAATGGAAGTAATAAGTAAGCAAGCGATAATTCTAAAATTTGCACTTGTCATGTCTATCATTGTGATATAACTGGTGTAGATGTTTGTTAACAGAAATTCTCTCTTTACTCTTTTCTTTTAATATAATATCACGCATGAAGATGAAAATATGTACACTGAGATTATATTTACATATGAGTACACATGTAATAAAAATAAACAACAGAATAAATCTTACTCAGGTACGCCGATTGCACCCTACGTTACCGTCTCTCTTTCTAAACTACCTTCTCCCCCTCACAGCGGCCACGAAGGTTGGTTGGTTGCATAACATAAACTGATTGTTTGCATGACAATCATGCAATTATATTGTTATTATTATTTACTTATTTATTTTATTTATTTATTTATTTATTCCAAATAAAATTTAAAAAATAAACTTCAAGCATTCTGTTTTAAGTGAAAATAAATGGATATAAAATTTGAATATATGTATTTTTTAATGCATTCCAAATATTTAATCTTTACAACTAAAATAAGAAATTATAACTAAAGACTAAAGCTGCTTTATTTTTAGATTTTATTTACACGTCTGAAATCCTAAGTATTTTGTTAAATAAAACAATTCAACTGATAAATAAAGAGCGAGATTTATTTATAATTCCTGAAATTTCACTTCCAAAAATTTTCACACAGCAGATTTTCAGATCACTTATTACGTATTATACAGTATTTTAGTACTTAAATAATAGCTAGCGTCATAGGCGTCGACTAAGTGATATATACCTAACTGTCAAATAGGTGTAAGGTTTATGCTAATGACTGATATGAATGGTCCGCCTATTCATGTAGTGAAGAGAGTAATATGCTTACAATATTGTATTATTATACATGTTTGACAGTTAAGAATACAGCTTACTTCCTACGACGGAGCTGTTGAATCTTAATTAGCAAAACATGTCTAAACTGGTAATTAACCTTATGGATATTACATATTTTTGTACAGCTACATGTATCGTTTTCATGGTAGTACGTACTACATGTATAATACACTGTAAATACAAGTATCTGAAATTCAGACAAAAATATACCTGAAATGGAGTATGAAATTTTAAGATGCAAGAAAGTGTCTCATTTATTTCAGACCTGAAATGTCTTAAAAGGCTTATCATTTCACGCACTTAACCCTTTGCCGGCCCTAACGTTTTAAAGCGCTCTAAACAGTGTCGCCATATTTAGGGACTCTTTTATTCAACTACAACCAACAATTTTGAGGAATGATAACGGATATACATAAAGGACGAATAACCATAGAATAATAACCATTGAATACTGTTATATATCTATGCGAATAACCTTCAAAGTGGATAAGCAACCGTTACAGTTAAAATTAAATAGTGGGTATTGAATAAAAACGTCCCTAAATTTGACACCACTGACCACACGATTGAAATTAAATAGGACCTGCAAAGGGTTAAAATGTCTGAAATTCCGCCATCTTTGATCATAATGAATATTTTTCATAAATAAAAGAAAAGAAAAAAAAGTAATAAAGTTTGCATGTGATTTCATTTTCCGGTTAGAAATTAGTCTTAGAATTTCCTAGAGCGTAAATCAAATATTAAAAGTATTGAAGCAAGGAAATTCCACATTGAGGTTTTTTCCTTGAAACTGCAATCAAACCCAGGAACTAATGACTCACAATCCAGCGTCGAACGGACCGAGCTACAATGGCTGATAGCAAACTGGATTAGATATCTGATATTGATCAAACAGACTGCAAATTTATATTTCACTCAGTACTTTTTGCAGTATAAGATTATCGATACTATATCTGAATCTTGATGTATATATCTATGTTAAATTTTATGTGTAGAGAGGTTTAGCTGTTTCTCGTAAAATGTATAACAACTGTGCTAAAACTGCAGCCTGTGGTGTTTGCAAAACGGTTTCTTTAGGTACGTAGTGAGCTGTTGGCAACGAGCTGGGAATCATCCGTATGGGTGGTCCGGAGACATACCATTGCAATTTTGGCCTTCCATGGAGAGATCTACTTTTTGGTACAACGATGACTTTTTCACAATGTTCAGCACTTGACAAAGCAAAAGAGAACATGTGACACCAATCCTTTGGACCCTTTCGTAGATTATACTCGAGAGAAACATAACGCTCCAAATACTATTACACTGTCGGTGTTCCAGTGGGAACCTGTGGGAATTTCACCAACTAGTCCAATAAGGAACCCAAATTAAAATCGAAAATAGCTCTTAAGAATGTCTCGAGATTTCTGACAAAGAGAATTTCGTTCCATCTTCTAAATTTAAGAGGTTAATGAGCTGTGTCCACTACTGGCTACTCAAATGAGCCAGTATTGGACAGCGCTGTTGTCTACTACTGGTCATGATAAAATTTTTATACCAGCAGCGGACGTCCATTAAAATATTAAAATGTTAACATAAAATTTAAAATTTAGCACAATAAATGAATTTTGCATACTTGATTTACTCACACGAAAAAAAAAAAAAAAAAAAAAAAGAATTAGAAGAAATCACTTAAAAATAAGCAGAGGCAAGGCAAACTAAATTTTATTTCTTTATTTAAAACTACAAGGAAAAAGGGGGAAATGCTTTTTATAAGTAGTGGTGGAAAGTGCTGCAGGCAAAGTTATTATACGCAGGTAGCATTCTATATATACACTGAAGAGCCAGAAATACTGGTACACCTGACGGAACAGGCTTTCAGCTCTGAAAGTTTATATCAGTGATGATTTCGTTGAACAGATCGTACGCTGACATTTGTTGATGTCCCAGCATTCAAATCTGCAACAATTTGAGGAAGGGTTTCACATTTGTCATGTTTAATGATTCTGGTCAGTCGTCACTGGTCCTGTTCTTTCACGACTTTTTTCCGGCCGCAGCGATGTCGGAGATTTGATGTCTTACTATTCATAATATTCATGGTACACTCGTAAAATGACCGTACTCAAAAATCCAAATTTCATAGCTACCTTGAAAATTATATAAACCGTCTTTCGTACAAAAATTGTAACGCCATATTCAAAGTCGCTTAAATTTTGATAACCTGCCATTGTAGCAGCAGTAATCGATCTAACAGTTTTGATAGACACCTGTTATCTTATATAAGCACTGTCGATTGCATCGCGTTACTTTAATTGGTTCCATACCTCTGTTATTTGCATATGGACGCCTGTGCCAGTTTTTTTGGCTCTTCAGTGTATATATATATATATATATATAAAAAATGCATGTATACATATATATATATATATATATATACGAGGCATGTTTTTTAAGTAAGTACCGTTTTGCGATTCCGCCGCCGCAGCGCTACGGTCGGCGTTCCGCGCATGCGCGCTGGTTACCTACATCTCTTGTCTACGCACTGACGCCATTACAGTCTGATTCTTCATTGTATACGTTGTTTACTGAGTGTTTAAGATGCCTCCGACAATCGTGAGTCCCGCCGATTGTCAAGTACGGGCTGTTATACGATTTCTTAGTGCTAAAGGCGTAAAACCGATCGATATTCATCGTGAGATCTGTGAAGTTTACGGACAAAACATTATGAGTGATGGAATGGTAAGGAAATGGGTGAGAGCATTTAAAGATGGCCGCACAAATGTGCATGATGAAGAACGGAGTGGGCGTCCTTCTGTCGTTAATGAAGATTTGGTGCAGAAAGTGCAAGAAAAGGTGAGAGAAAACAGACGCTTTACAATTTCATCAATGTGCGACTGGTTTCCTCAATATTCTCGTAGTGTTTTGTATCGCATTGTGACCGAGAACTTGAATTACCGGAAATTGTGTTCACGTTGGGTTCCAAAAATGCTGACGGATTTGCACAAAACCCAACGTTTAGGCAGTGCATTGACTTTCCTTGAGCGGTACCACAATGAAGGCGAAGATTTTTTAGACCAAATTGTTACTGGTGACGAAACATGGGTGGCCTACGTCACACCAGAATCAAAACAACAATCCATGGAATGGCGACATTCATCATCACCCAAAAGAGTGAAGTTTAAGCAAACAATTTCTGCCCGGAAAATCATGTGCACAGTTTTTTGGGACAAAAAAGGAGTATTGCTAGTGGAGTTTCTGCCTCGTAATGAGACAATCAATGCAGCGTCTTATTGTGAGACATTGAACAATCTGCGTCGTGCAATCCAGAACAAAAGACGTGGCAAGTTGAGTAAGGGTATCGTTTTGCTGCATGACAATGCCCGTCCACATGTGGCTAATCGGACCAAAGATCTCATCAAATCTTTTAAATGGGAAACTCTAGATCATCCTCCATACAGCCCTGATCTGGCGCCCAGCGACTACCATTTGTTCCTGCACTTGAAGAAACACCTGGGGGGTCAGCGTCTTCAAGACGATGACGAAGTCAAAACAGTTGTGATACAGTGGTTAACAAGTCAGGCGGCAGAATTTTATGAGGAGGGTATTCAAAAACTGGTGCCACGTTATGACAAGTGCCTCAATATTCACGGAGATTTTGTATAAAAGTAGATAAAGGTACAGGCTTTCATGTAAAAATAAAATTATTGCGATATCTTTGCACGTCTTTTTTTAATTCCAAAACGGTACTTACTTAAAAAACACGCCTCGTATATATATAATTCTGTGGTTATACATAAACTACTAGCTATATAAAAATATATTTTTAAAGAATGACGTAAATTTTACTAGACGTTTTTCGCGTAAGGAATATATTTCATTTTAGGAGGCAGGGGGGAAAATTTGGCAATTACAGGATTTTGTTCGATAAATAAGCATGACACTAAACATTATGTTATTTAACCAAAGAATCAGATGAATTCACTCTGAAGGAATGAATGCATCGAAAGAAAATCAATTTTATTCTCTACAGACGACATCTGACAAAATACATTTATTTTGAGATTTATGTTGTTAAAAATAGTAAGAAATAGCATTATTTGAAATTGGCACAGATCTATTCGTTTTAAAAGTATTGACGAGTTCTTTAAAAGAACCCATACTGAAAATTTACATGTTGTAAGGGGGAAAAATATATCTAGTTGACTATTACCATCATATATATTTTTTCTTTTTCCTTTCTTTTTCTTTTCTTTTTTTTTTTTTTTTTAATATCATATAGAAAAAATAAAAACATTTCTCATCATTTAAATTCTATAGGAAATTTTATAGTATAATGAACCAGGACCCAGCTAGAAGAAATAATTACACCTGGCTCGATACAAAAACTTTAATAACAATTCACTATACTACATACAGATATACGAGTACTTATTTAAATATATACATCGCGCGCAGTAAACAGAACAGTTGAATGTAGGTTACATAAGACGACTATAACTCTATACAGGACAATGCCTACGGCCCACGGCCACCGACAATTAATACGGAAACAGCTACATCTTTTGGCAAGAACCGATTAACTTCTGACTGACTTCAGAAATCAAAATGTTTTCACTTCACTTTATGGATTGGCAAAATTTTGCCAAGAATGGCAACAGCGCCGTCTATATTATTTTTAAAAGATAGGGAAGATGGCTCAATATCGATAGGCTATTTAATATATTCGTAAGAGTTTGAATTTAGCGCGTTACAATAGCATATTTCAGATTAAAAAGTTTGGGGGAAAAAATGAGATGGCACCGCCACCTGTTGAGCGATTCATCCCAAAGTGTAATCAGCACCAATTTAAATCAGGATCGAACTAAATATCAAGTTTCGTTCAATTGCGTGTGTGATATACAGCGTTCGTGATATACAGCGTTCACACAGACACAGAAACACACAGACAGACAATTTCTAAAGACGATAAAATTATATTCATGACATCCAAAAACGTGTAAATTCATCGAAAACCAAAAGTTAAAAATTTTCACGAATTCAGTGCTTTTTTCTATTGAATATAGAAGAAAATAAAAATTAATTAATTTAATTATCTTGCATACGTGATATTCACAGTCGTAAGTAGACGACAATGAAGGTAAAGTTAGGAAGCTTTATTGCACAGTGGATTGATTGATTTATTTTCACTTGTTATTCTAATATTTTTTTTTGTTGTTGTTCTTGTTGTTGTTATCTCCGAAAAAAAAAAAAATAATAATAATAATAAAGTCACAAAAAATAAAATGTCAGCATAATTTTCCAACTAATCATGTGACTTCAATTTTTTTTTTTTTTCTGTAATTTTTCTTTTTCTTTTTTCGAAGTGTTTTACAAACAATAAGCCTTTTCAGCCGCATTAGAAAGGATAATGCTACAATGTTGTCGTCCTGAAACCTTCTCTTTGTATACGTTCGCTCATGCAGAAAAAGATAACATAATTAACTCGTGTAGTTTCTAAAGGATTTCATAAACTAAGGTCTTCTTTAACTGTCGCTTAGATTACGGTCATGTTAATATTATTAAATTTTCTCACGCAGCAAGCAACATTGTAAATTTAATGGAACAGAAATTTAAAAAATGAATTAGGTCTTAAAAGTTTTTTCTTAAAAGTTTTTTTTTTTCTTTCCTCCTCTTTTCGTGTTTGTTTGTGATATTAAAACATTTTGAAACATAAATAATTAGTTTTTAAAATTCTACTATAAATGTAACTTAACTTTAATCAATTAAATTCGCTTAGATCCTTTAGATAGATATATTAAAATTTAGAACACCACATCAAAGATGAATAGTATTGTATAACTTAATATTAAATATAGTTTTGTGAAATATAAAGAAAAGAAATAGAATGAGAGTTGGAAATTTTGTGATTTAACATACGAAATATATTCAGAAAATTTGTTTTTAAAATAACTTCCAGCTGAAACCTTTCTACTAGAGTTGTATCGAGTACTCGGAATATACTCGATAATTTTGACAATGTGCTCTGCTAATACCAAGTATCTGTAAAAATTTTAATATTTGTGCAATATTGAAGAAAAATGTATTAATAACAGATGTTTATTAACATTTAACGGTCCGGAAATATTTCAAATTTACTTTCCACCCACCAGATCAAAGCTGTTTTTTATATGAAGAGAAGCTGTGATTCAACATTTATATATCAAGTACAGAAAATAAAAAAATTATATTTTACTGAAAATTTATTAACTCTTAAGAGACCAATGCCGCCATATACGTGGCATTGGACCCAGTATGTAAAATTGCCATGTCGCTTATATGGCAGCATTGGTAGTTAAGAGTTAATAATTCATCTAAAAAAAATATGGAAATATAAATACAGAAAATCATTAGAAATAAACTTGCTACAAACAGCTTCATGCAATTAAAATGGGCAAGTAGATTGCCACTATTTATAATTTGAATAAACACCATAAAATGAAATAAACTCGCTATATTGCATTCGAGTTTATTGCATTTTATGGTGTTTATTCAAAGTTTTGTTATTATTACTTTAAAACGCCAGTTCTGTAGTGCTTTCTTATTAGATTGTCACTATGTTTGGAATAGAGCCGATTCATAAGATGCACTTGTTCATTTTATCTATAAAGGGCTTTTTATAAAAGAAATTTAATTATAACCATCCTGTATGTATTTAATATAAAAAAATAATTTATGAAAATTGTGTGAGAATAACACAAACAAAATTTTAGTTGTAGATTTATACAAATGAGAAGGAGTCACTTTTAAACTTGAAAAGTTCGGTTTTGAATTAAATAATAATAATAATTGTAAAAAAAAAAAAAGAAAAAAGAAGAAAGAAAGAAAGAAAGATAAGAAAGAGAAAGAAAGAAATATATTAAAATGTTATTAAAAATATTTTTTAATAATCGACTCTTCAAATATATATATATATATATGCACTCCGCGACAAAAAGATAGGTACAAAGGGTTTTTTCTTTGATTTTTCATAAAATAACATTTTCTAAATTGTGCTTATCATTTATTATTATCATAAAATAACACTATTCCCGGACTAATTTTTGTTTTAAGACTAATTTAGAAAAGTTTTAAGAAAGACTACACTTCGCGACAAAAAGATAGGAACAAAGGTTTTTTTTTTTAATTTTTCATAAAGTAACATTATCTAAATTGTGCTGATCATTTATTATCATAACAAAATATTATCATATCAAAAGCATATTAAATATTTGAATCATATTCAAAAATTTAAAGAAAAAAAAAAAAAAAAAAACCTTTGTTCCTATCTTTTTGTCGCGAAGTGTAGTCTTAAATTAGTAAAATTTTAGTCTTCAAATTTTTCTAAATTCGTCTTAAAACAAAAATTAGTCCCGGAATAGTGTTATTTTATGATAATAATAAAGGATAAGCACAATTTAGATAATGTTATTTTATGAAAGAAAAATCAAAGAAAAAACTCTTTGTACCTATCTTTTTGTCGCGGGGTGTATATATATTAAGCAAATTGTGGCGCAAAACCATCAATCTTCTTGCATTTCTAGGATCTGAAAATTAATGAAGCCTATCATATTTGAAGTGATAAAACATTTATTTTATGTTCTCATTTCATATGAAATTTCATGCATCTTAAATTAAGTCTCAGGAACATTTATCTTCCCTAAAAATTATCTCATGATAAAAATTTCACATCTGAGAAAAATTTCACATCTGAGAAAAATTTTAAGAATAAAGTTGTCAATTACAATGCTTTAAATAATCTGCTAAGCTGGAAATATCAAATGTATCAATGAACCTAATTATGTATATACACAAACAGCTTACTACAAGAATTCTGAAATACTCCATGAAAACATACTGTTTATCATTTAACCAAACTTTGTATTCATTTTTTTTTTTTTTTTTTTTTTTTTTTAAAGTACGACAGGACTATTTCTTTCAACCTGGCATTTTGCGTCGTTACCAATTTATAGTGTGTCACTTCGAAAATGCCTGTCGATATCCAATTTTACCAATTTCTTACTCTACCTTAAAATATTTTGTAAAATCCGTAAAAACTTTCATTATTATTATTATTATTATTATTCATTTCTCTTCGGTGAGGATGGAACTCACAACCTTCGGGTTCGTAGTTGTGTATTCTGACCACAGAGCAAACGGGTCTTGACTGAATATTTCCTGATTATTTAGACTAGTGTTTTTTTTAAATTATTATTATTATTTATTTAATTATGGGCAAAATTCTTCATGTGTGCATTATTATCCCCCCCCCCCCTTACAGCTACTCGATATTCGTTACTCAGCTACTCGGTACAGCACTTCATTCTACTTCTAGAAACTGATTTTGATTTCCTTTTTTTTTTTTTCGCACAAAATTTAGCATATAACTCTAAGGTCAAAGGAAAGAAAGATGAAAAACTTAATCTTTTCCATTATTGTGTAAAAAATTGTCCTAATTTAACCGCAAAAATAAATGTTAAAGCAATTTTTATTTTTAGGTTGATTACAATTTAAATGGGCCTTTTAAAAATGAGTTCATTTCCAGCGAACCATATTCTACATATCGGATTTTGATAAGATTTGGTACTCTTTTAAAACGAAAGAATGAAAATAACTCTACTGGAGTGAATTTTCACTCATTTGCCTAGAAGAAAAACGCGCTCTCTCATCTTGAGTTAAATTCAGTAAATTGAATGAGTTAACATAAAGCACACAAACTTGAATTATTTATTGTGTATGAGCAAGTTATTTATTTTATTAATGATTTTAATACAAATGATTTTAATTAAACTGGATCACTTTACGATGGCGTTAATCGTTGCATTTACGTACAGTCGGTAACAAAAGTGTCCGAACACTAGCAAAAAATTCCTATATTAAAAAAAAGTACATTTAATACTGTTTTGTTAAATAAATCCTTGACGATTCCTGTTCTTAGTCAGTCTAAGAACATGATTCGACAAGGATTTATTTAGCAAAACTGTATTAAGCGTACTTTTTTTATATAGGAATTTTTGCTAGCGTTCGGACACATTTGTTACCAACTGTACTACTGAAGAAATGTGTTGCAGCGAGAGCAATGTTGCCATTTATAAATGGTTGAATGAGCAGATATGATTCAAGTAACGTTAAATATCGATAACTGAAGTTCACTTGGAAAAAAAAAAAAAAAAAAAAAAAAAAAGCTACTAATTAACTCAAATAATAGGCTCTTCCCACCTGACGTCGGAGGTCACATGATATTTGAAAAATTAATAGCAGACAAAGTCTTTTATATCTGTAGCCTATGCTGAAATAACATATTTTCTATTCTTATTTTTGATCAATCGTATTTAATCTGTGTTATTATTATTTTTTTTTTTATAATCATCATTTTTAATCCATTTTATATCATTATTCATCTTTTGTTTGCTGTATACATTTACAATCATCATTTAGATTGTATTTGTTATTGATGTTAATGAAGAACGTGTTAAATACTCTGATTTTGGGTACTTAAATCAGTGACAGTGCAACATCGTACGGCGTAAATCCATTTAGACCGGTAACTAAGTTAATTAACTTGTTGTAACACCTTCATGCAATTAAACTTAATTGAAAACATTTTAAAATTTCAAATTATAATCCATAACATTCCACAAGAAGAAGCTATTATTTATTGCTAGATGCTAGATCAGTTAATGTAACAGTTACACTAGAACATACAAAAATCGATTCTTACAGGTGAAAATAAATAAACGCATAAAGTGTTTTTTAAAAATTATTAAATTTACAAATGCAACTATTCTACTGTTTACAAATGCACAATATTACTTTTATTTTATTTCATATTAAATATTAACACTTTTGTTCTTAAGAACAATATTTAATTGAATTCGATTCTTCGTTTTCGTCTATCACATGATTGAGCAGACGACACTGGGAAAAGTACATTGCATTTTTAACTCAAGACGATTAAAAATAATAATATTATAGTTTTAAAAAATTAAAGAACACGCTTTTATAGAAATGTGAACTAAAAAAGCACAAAATATCTATCTTAGTATTAAAATGCAGGGTAAGAGAAAATCGTGTGAGTGACACACCATAATATTTACATACATTTAAATCTTTAATTAAAATAACTTAGAATTAAACAAAAACCATTTTTAAAATATCTCCCGTGACTGGGATCGAACGCTGGACCTTTAGGTTCGTAACGCGGCGCCTTACCTCAACGCCACATCGTTCACGTTGGAAAAGTATTTTTTTACAATATAATTTTTTTTTTTTTTTTTGCTCCCAAAGCAGTTGCAAACATACATACATACATACATACAAACATACATACATACAGGTGAAGCTAATAAAAGCGTGTTAAAAAAGAAAAAAGAAAACTCCTACTTAACTTGGTGAATTAACTCATTTGTTTTAAGAGAGTATATTATGTGTGTATGTGTGTGTGTGTGTGTGTTACGGGGCTCGCTATTTATCGTCTCCGAAAGCCAAAGCCTATGTTAATCTATGAGGGATTTTGGCCCGTTACAACTCATTAACTGATATATATTTTTAAATTCAATTTTCACAGTCAGAAATCTGATAACTGTTAAACTGGTTAACGCTTTCTAAAAATTGATTTTCTTCATTTTTAATATTTCATTTTTAAGCTAAAAAATGCAGAATTTAACATTGGGAGAAATTCGTATTTTATAACTTCAAAATAAAACATTGAAAATTTAAAAAATCAATTTTTAGAAAGTAGTATCTTGTTTAACAATTGTGAATTTTTTTTTTGATTGTGAAAACAGAATTTAAAAATATGTATTAGTTAATGAGTTATAATGGGACGAAATTCTCCGTAGAATAAAATTGACTTTGGCTTCCGTCAATGATAAGTAGAGTTAGTTACCCTCATCCGTGGCTGATTCTGTCACACTTGATTTCCTTGGACTCTGTCTTCTAATTTTCATACTTTAGACAATTTTAAAAAAATCTAATTGTCCGATCGATAAGCTGTTTAAACCAACAGATTCAGAAAAATTATGCCTTTCATTTGGTACCTTATTTGTAACGAATATATAATTAGATTTTTTTTTTTATTTATTAATTGAAATAGGAAAATAAGAGCATTAAAATACGTTTTAAAATTTTAATTGTTGCCTTTTTTTTTTTTTCTTTCAGCATAAAATGAAATATGCTTTCCCGTAAAAAAATAAAATAAAAATAAATTTGTTCATGCATATAAAAAAAATGACGTCTATAAATTAATAATTTTAAGGTAACGAAGAGATAAACAAAGTGAGAAAATTTCGCACGGGCTTGCTAGTAAATGAATTATTTAAAGTGAGAGTGAGAAATAAATAAAATAAAACGATTATTTTTCAACGGGCGCCTTAGTCACCCTACAACAAACAAGTACAATTATAATTATTTTGTTTATGATCTGACGGTGGAATGATTAACGCTCAGGCATGGCTATTCGTCCGGTATAAAGAGTCCATAGATCGACAAACCAAACCATAATTACCCAATATGGTAGGAAAAGAATGGTCTATTAAAAGGTTGCTGCTTTTGGAAAAGCATCTATTTGTACTATTTTATAAAAAGTGCCCTTCCCTTAAAAATATGTTCCACACGGTCTAAAAACAAATTGCATAGGAAAACAGTTGGACAAGAAATTGTATTGTTTTTGCCTGATATTGTGTCCGACACAGAAAAGAAAAGGGATTTCCATTCGCTTTGAATGTTTCCCGGAGGAATAAAGCTGTTTTTATCCAGAAAATGTCTGAGATACTCCACTGCTAAAAACATATAGATAATATTTCAGTTTTTTTTCTTTAACAGAAATCGAGTCTGAATACTTCGTGGCATTTTCTTTACGGCATTTCTTTTTTGCAAAATTAATTATTATTTATATACGGATACTTCTCGTGTTTTTTATAACGTAAACTGAGTCTTTAGAATTTTTAATTATTATATTTCTCTCTCTCTCCCTCTCTCTCTCTCTCTCTCTCTCTTTTTCTTTTAAGAGAAAAGGCCTATTATTTCACACGAAATAGACAAAATGAAAACAAGTTTTCTATTTTGTCCCTGTGGCTATTAGATAAAATAAACAGTTTGTAACAGAATTTAATTTTTCCCCGAATATTACGCTGTGTTCCAGACAGAATCATTATTATTATTATTATTATTTTAGTTGACGAGGTATATGATTTTTATTTTATTAAACTTAATTAAATAACATTGCTTTAATATTGCATTTTTAGCTTTTCATTATGGAATGCCTTGTTTCCAAAATTAAATATAATTTTACATATTTACAGTTTGATTTGCTTTTTCTGATACTTGCCAATTTTCTATTACGTACAGTCGGCAGCAAAAGTATCCAAGCACTAGCCAATAATTCCGATGTCAAAAAGGTACACTTAATACTGTTTTGTTAAATAAATCCTTGTCTAATCATGCTCTTAGACTGACTAAGAACATGACTCGACAAGGATTTATTTAACAAAGCAGTATTAAGTGACTTTTTTTAGACAGGGATTATTGCTAGTGCTCGGATACTTTTGCTGCCGACTGTAAACGGGAACTAAACACTTTATTTTTATTTTTATTTATTTTTTTTTTTTTTTTCGTGTGTGTCTAGGGAGGGGAGGGGGATGATTAAATGACGATTACTTTTTAAAAGTGAATCAGAGTCATAAAAAATAAATTAAACACCATTGAACGGGATTAAAAAACATTACTCGATATTTTTTTCCTTAATTTAGCTGTAGTGTTAATGTGTCGGTTTATTGTCGGTTGTCGGTGTAAAAGCTTCATATTTATAAAGTAACTAAAATGAGTTTATTACTAGCAGTGATGCCAGATGGTCGAAAATTATTTCCCCAAATAGGTCTTAAAATTTCCCCAAATCAGGGGTTTTTTTCAAAAAAATCCCCAACTTAATTTCTACTAAAAAGGAAAAATAAAAATTTTTTCAAAAAGAAATATCAAGCAGATTTAAATGGATTTAAGGGCAAATTTTTCCCCAAATGAAGGCAATTTTTGAAAAAAATCCCCAAATAACAATAAAGCTATTGAAAATCCCTGATCGTAGGGATAAATCATTACGTTGCCAACATTGACAGAAAGTTAAAGAATTCCCCAGATTTGTCCCCAAAAATTTTAGAATTCCCCAAAAAAGTCCCCACAAACATTCGGTCCCCAAAATTGTCCCCAGAAGCCTCAAAAATCCCCAAAATGGGGACAAAATCCCCAATCTGGCATCACTGATTACTAGTAGTACAATAATGCTAGCAAGCAATTTTTGAACTCTTCATGCATCAATAAAATTTAACAAAAAACAAAAACAAAAATCAATCAATTGCGAATATTTATCTCATAAATACTACATTCTTCTGAAAAAATATGTTTCGCCATTTTCAAGAATGAACTGTAAAAGGAAGTTGCCGGACAAGAAATTCAATTGTTTTACGTCTGATATTTTTTGTCCGAGCCAAAATGGAAAAAGTGACTTTTTTTACATTGCAACCGCTTTGAACTTTTCCCGGGGGAAAAAAGCTTTTTTATCCATGAAATATTTGAAACACTTCCGCAACTGAATGCATACAGTTAAAGTTTCACTTGTTTTCTTTTAACATAAATTGGATATGATTTTTAAAACGACTTTCCCTTCTTCTCTTTGATTTGAGTATCATATTCTCTACATTTTTCGCGTGCCATTTGTACTATACTGTAACGACTTTCATTACTGGAATAAGACAAATAACATTTTTCCATCGTTGTATTTATGGTTTTGCAATGACAGTTTTTGTTTTTTTTCAGCGACGGAGAACAAATTTGTAGTTTAAATGTGTTTGGTTTTTCTCTGTCGTTTAAATTGCGTTATTTGATATGTAAGAAATTTAATGCTAACCGGTCTTTTAGATTTATACTTTGAGATACTGTATGCAATAAGCTTTTATAGAGGGCATCCCAAAAAGATTGAAACATGGCTTAATTAATTAGCATTTAAAGGTAAATGGATCGTATAAATAAAAAAAAATGTCCAATATTAGGTGGGAAAAAAGACTAAGTTAAGAAAAAAATATCGCAAAAAAAAAAAAGAAGAAGAAGAAGAAAATAAAGAATAAAAACTGCACTTTATTAATTTTTAAGGACCCTTCTAGACAAATTTGTTCAATTAGAAAGTTTATATTCTTCAACCAACAACACCATTAGAAAAAAAACTGCATAACTCTATCTTTAAAACTAACTGAAATATGATACCCCCCCCCCCCCCCAAAAAAAAAAAAAAAAAAAAAAAAAAAAAAAAAGACGATAATGGTTATCCGTATAAAACAAAATAAAATAAAATAAATAAAAAATAAATTAATTAACATAAATATCTGAAACGGCTAACTTATAGCTAAATGAAAGAAATATACTCCTATGGATAATTTGTCATACAGTTGTTTAAAAAAAAAAAAAAAAAACACTTTTTCAATTTACATCGCCCACTTCTCTCTAATGGGTAAAGAATAACTTCAATAATTTTAATCTTTTCGGAACACCCTCTACAGTTAAGTAATGTAATATTACTTAACATATATCATGCTGTAAATAAATAAATTGAGAAAGAAAGAAAGACGTATAAAAAGAGAAAACTTTGTACTTAATTTTTATGATATAGGATAACTGTAGTTGTGGACATTGTACCAGTAAACAGAGGCTGCTGTGTTCCCCCTTTATTTATTTATTTATTTTTTTTGTGTGTGTGTGTGTGTGTGTGTGGGCGTTTTATTATTTTGTCATCACTGTTTCAGAGCAGTAAATATTTCAATAGTATTACAGCATTAAAACCTGTTTGATTCAGATATTATTATTATTTTTTAATAGTGGTGGCAAAATAGTAAACGCACGTAAAAATATAGGATCTGTGGCACCCCTGAATAATGAATGATTTTAAATTTAAATTTTAAAAATAAGATTTCCAAGTCCTACCTAGGTTTGCGTGGTATGCAAAATTGGTGTTACAATCCTTTACTATTAATGTGTTGAACTATGAAATTTTCATGTCATCAATTCCAGAATTTATTTTAATATAAATTGTTAATTTAATGCAAAATGGACACACACAATCACACACACACACACATATTGCTTCCGGTACACCAAAATTCATTAAGATAAAATAATATTTAGTATTTAAAATTGGACAAAAAGGCAGTTTGATGATTAATACCTCTCAAATCAAATTAACCAAATTGTATATGATATGATATTTAAAGATATTGGCAGACGATGCCTTTTTAATCAGGTCCACCCACTGACCCTTTTCTTCTGGAGTCAGCGTTAAAATGTTAAATATATCATGAAATATCAATAATATAATCGCCTGTCTTTTCTTTTTCTTTATTTCTTTCTTTCTTTTTGTTTTTCAGATTGTAGAAAAAATTAAAACAATTTTTAATAAAAATGTTAATAATTAAAAATTAAAACTACATTTTATTGTTTTATTATGCTTCATATTTAAGTATTTGCCGATATATAACAACACATTATGCGTGTGTAAAAAATGGTATTTGGTTTTTATCTGAAAATATCCTCGGAATGTGTTTATAACTTATTTTTTAGAATTAAAATATAAATACTTATCTTGTAGCTATAAATAAACAGTAAAAAGAAAAAACTAAATAAATTTAAATCAGTATTTAACCCTTTCTCATTCCGTGTCCATTCCTTTCATAACGTATAAGATTTTCTTTCTTACTAACTAAAACCCCCCACTGATTCAAAATGAACAATATGATAATCTTGGAGTAGAAGGCTGATTTTTTACCATGTGAAAAGATACCAGAGCCGGGAATCGAACCCGGGCTTTCCGCTTAACGCGCGGATGTTTGAACCACTGAGCTATCCTGGCTGAAAACCAGCTCGTCACTTCTCACATAATGAAAGCATAACATAATGCAAAAATGAATTTTCATGGTTGTTAAAAAATTTCTAATATTATGATCTACCGGGTAATGCAAAAAGTCACAGAAAAAAATAAAAATTATAATATTCAAAAAGCACTGTATGTAGCTTTATGTTGTTTTCATTAAAATGTACAGAAAAGCACGGGATATATATATATATATAAAGAAAAAATATTAGTTACATTTTTCACCAACATATCGCACTGTATTCGCAGTGTCCTCTCACATTTTTAAACACATCCACTTGTTCAAATGATGCCATATTACAAGTGCTAAAGACGTTTTTTAGGAGAATTTCTAATGCGCAACGTCTGACGGTCATTCTAATGAATGACAGCCGTCACACTGAGCATTTTGAGGTGTTATTTACGTTGTTGAAACTACTGCACCACTATAAAAAAAGAATTTTGCAATTAAAGCACCACCTGATGAAGAAATTTTAAATTAATTTTCTAATAAATCTTTTGTTATCCAAAAAAAAAAAAAAAATCCCATGCTTTTCTGTGCATTTCAGTGAAAACCGCATAGCGTTACGGTCAATACTTTTTGAGTAATGCTTTTTACTTTCCGAACATATGTATGTAAGGAAAACATTGTAATTATGTCAAAAATCCGAATTCGAGATTTTGGTGTTTCTATACGTTTCGAGGTCCCCTGAGTCCGTATTCACTATTTTTACGATGATGTATGTATGTATGTGTGTGTGTATGTATGTGTGTGTGTGAACACGCTAGCGTCTAAACGCTTTGTTCGAATGAGCTGTAAGTTGGCACGCATGTTGCAAGTCACCATAGCACGAACCCTTGATTTTGATGAATCTCGCACTATAGTTTTTTTACAGGGACACAAAGAAAAATTCTTTATCATTATGGTCTATGGGACCAAAATCTTAAAAGTGCGATAGCATCTAAACGCCTTATTCAATTGAGCAAAAAAATTATATACATATTGGTGGTCACAGTTACTCAATCTGCATAGAGTTTAGTGATCTAGCACTTATAGTTTCTTTACAGGGACACAAAGAAAAATTCTTTATCATTACGGCCTATGGGACCAAATTTTAAAAAGTGCGATAGCGTCTAAACGCCTTATTCAATTGAACAAAAAAATTATACACACATTATAGATCACAGTTTCACGATCTATATAGGTTTTGGTGAATCTAGCACTTCTAGTTTTTTTACAGGGATACAGCAAATAATTCTGTATCATTATGGCCTATGGGGTGAAATTATTTAAAGTGAGATAGCATCTAAATGCCTTACCCGTTTGAGTGGAAAATTTATATACGAGTTATAGGTCACCATCGCAGAAACTGTATCGATTTTGGTGACTCTAGCACTTAGCGAGTTTTACAGGGACACAGTTAAAAATTGTTCATCATTAAGACTTATAGGCTTAAATTATTTAAAGTGCGACAGCGACTAAACTCCTTATTCAAATTAACTGAAAAATTATATACATGTTATACATCACCGTGTTACTAACTTTATGAACATTAGAGAATCTAGCACTTATGATTCTTTTTATAGGGACAAAATGCAAATTTCTTTATAATTGTGGCATATGGGCTCAAACTTTAAAGTGTGATAACGTCTAAATGCCTTATCCGATGGAGCTGAAAATTTATATAAATATTATAAGTCACTGTTGCATTAACTATAAGCAGTTTGGTGAATCTAGCATTTGTAGGTTTTTACAGGGACACAATAAATTATTCTTTATTATTATGATCTACATGTTTGGTAAAATAGCGTTAAATTAAACATCGTGTACTATATAAAGAAAAATACCCAAACACCTTATTATAATTTTCTTTTTTGTTTATTTAACAACTCCTTTTACTTTACTTTATCTGCAAAACCGTTCATTACTCAATGTTCGGAAAGTCGATTGGAGTCACTCCAGATTTTTTAATTTTTCTGTGACTTTTGGATTACATGGTATATACATTTTCCTATCAAAAAAATATGTATATTAGTGATTTCACTACCCCTGTGTGTGATGTCGATTATCACATATTCTAAAAAACATATTAGCATGTTAAAAACAAAAAAAACAAATTTTTTTTAAAGCAACGAACACATTTTTATAACCTCTAAATTGCAACTTAAATTCACATACAGTATGTTCTTTAAATTTTTACATCTTTCCTCTTCCCACATATGTATCTTTTGTTAATTGCAATTCTATCGAAACCTTTGATCATGTATTATTCTTTCTTTAACGTAATGCAGATCTACAATAGCATACTATGACTTTTCCTAATTCGGTTTCTTTTCATCTTGCAAATAAAGGCAGTTAGTCGCCATATGTACATTCTTGTCTCACAATATGGTACATCAATTTTGCTTTAAAACTTCCGCCTTCCCATGGCGAGGGTTGGCGGTTATTGAGGACCATTTGAATTATAATTATCTGGTAACCTTTTCAAAAATTGTATGTGTTTATACGTAACACTATTAAAACCATTTTTACTCTACTATTTTGAATTTGGCATCGATTAGAGATCTGGTGAAATTAATGAAGACTTCGGAGCGTCACTTCGTCATCAACAACTAAGCGGTGAAGTAAACTTTTTGGGCTCCTACTCCAGTGTTATTAAAATCACTTTAATGCTAATTATCCAAGAATAATAACTTTATAAAATGGTACCTATACGAGAATAATATATCAAGTAAAATGTTTAATAAAATATTTCGTGATTATCTAGAAAAATGCCTAAATTAATTATCACTGTGTTATTGAAGGCAAAATTCGCAAGAATTCTGAAACTTTTTTTTTTTTTTTAATTAAACTTCAATAACCTACGGCCATCCAAGCCACTATTGATGAATGAAAGAATATTTTACTCTATTCTGATAATAGTATCAGAATCAGTTTCCTTTTTTGGGCAATTTAAGAAGTTAATAATTTTTTATTGTATTTTTCAATGTTTATAATTTGTATTTGGTTAATGGCAACATGTATTTCTTACAAAAGTTTGATACAGAAAAGTTATGATTTAAAATGTCATCAGTGGTTTTATTTAGTACAAATAAACAACTCTGATAAGAAAGCACCATAGAGCGTTTAAAAGTAACTGGTACAAAACTTTGAATAAACACATTTGAATCAAAAAATTGTATTTTATGGTGTTTATTCAAAGTTTTGTACCAATTCAACATTTTCTAGTTGCTTTATTAACAATGTTAATGCATACTCTGATATTATTCTTGTTTTCAAAAATTTATATATATATATATACCGGGTGATTCAAAATAGATGTTACAGCGATTATCTCGTAAACTAAGAACGATAGAAACAAACTTCCAATTACGAAATTGGTGCAAATTAAGAGTAGATTTCAGATATGGCATTCATTTGTACAAGGGGCTGTATACATATTAAATACGAAATTTAATTTTTATACCGCCCCTCCTATCATATGACTTATATTTAGAAAAATATTCTCCTCGCTCTAACAATCAAAATAAAAAAATTATCATCTCTCTAAGTCAAATTCTCGCTGAGTTATTGCAATTTGAAAATTCTAGCATTTTTCGCCAACTCTTAAGGGGTTGTATCAAAAGTGAGAAATTGTAATTACTATTGCTTTTGTAATATGACACACGTTGATCAGCGTTTCGGGGGGGGAAAAAAAGAAATCATTCAGGGAAAGACGGCTATTTTAACCTGTAATGTCTCTCTTTCTCCTAGTGAATACACAAGAGAATACTCACTGATAATTTAACAAATAAAATTTATGAATAATTTATGTACTAAAAGGGAATTTTCAAATTCATTTTTTTTCTTTTTCTATATGCATTCTCTTACTCATATACAAGGTGTAGAGAAAGAAATGTTTCTGAGTCAAATTTCCGAAAATTAGTTTTTGTTATATTAGCACGTTTTCAAGTCCTCTGAATTCAAAAATCATGTATTTAGCGGTTGGTTTAGAGGTAGCTCTCTCTCCTTGTGTAAGTGTGTCTGTGTAATATTAGAATATCTCAAGAACAAATAGTAGCAGAAAATCTAAATTCGATATTCTAAATCCGTATCATATTACGGTGCTGCACTAAAGTATACGTTACGATCAGACAATTGTTTGTTTACAGGGTCATCCAAAAGAATTCAAATACATTACGTCTGTGAACGAAATTTCTCATATGTGCAGTGTGACATGTATAGACTGCCCTAAACAAAATGAAAAGAACAAATTTTTTATACGCATATAAAAGCATGTTTTATGTAGATTGTGGTATAGCAACCATTCATCATTCATTTACAGGGTTACCCAGAGTATTTCGATATATTGGAGCTATACTTGGGAATTGCTGGAAGTGTATTTCATTTTGTGTCACCCATTTTACATATAACACTAAATTTACGTATACAAAAATCATGTGTATATAGTTTATGGACAATATACAGGGCTACCTAAAATTAAGGTAAAATTTTTTTTTATTATTATTAAATGTAATTGGTGTAAGCGTTTGCTGCTTTTTTTTCGAAGAACACTGCTGACACAGAACGAAAAATTAATTTCTCATACCCATACTGTAAACAAAGTAGCTTTTGGAGAGCGATTTCTTTTCTGTATAATATCACATTTTAAGGCCTCCTGAATACGAAAGGTAAATTTTTATTCGTGGATCTGTATATATATGAATTATCAGCCTAATTTAACAACAAATAATCTGGTGTGCCACGCACATGACTTTCTCTTACCCTGAAATTTAATACCTTAAATACAGGTTAGAAATTAAGAGGTAACATAAAGAGTACTGTTATGTAAACCTGTGTTAAAATAATTCAAATTAGGCTTCGGAAGAGTTTTATATGATAATTTGTTCTGTGTGAGGGGGGAATCTCCTGAAATTATTCGACGCAGGCAATAATCAAACTTTTAAAAACTTGACTTTGGTAATAAGGAAGCCTCAAAACGTGTAAATACACAAAACACAAGCGTTGCATATTTAGCTTAAAAACATACATTATTTATCATATGTCTATGAGGAATTCATTTCCATTCCTGAGCAGCTTTCCTGGACATGGTAAAATATTATATTAAAGCACTTTCACTAGCAATAAAAAGGAATATTATAGCTTAAATATTTGCAACCCTGTATATCTTTTGAAGAATATGTACAAACCACAAAGTGCACCTAAATATAAACCTATAGTAATAATATACGGAACAACCTAAAATGCACTTCCATCAATTTTCACCTATTGTCGCATTATAATCTAATTATTTTGTGTAGCCCTGTAAATGAACTGAGAATAATTTCCCTGCCATATTCTACATGAGGCATGTTTTTATGCATATAAAAAATATATATTCATTTCATTTGGTTTAGTGCAGTCTATAGGTGTTAAACTCTACTTACCTGCAATTTTCTCCATAGACGTAATGTATTTGAATATTCTTGAGTGTCCCTGTACACGAACCATTTGCTTCATCTCAATGAAAAGCTTAGTTAAGCATTCCTATATGATACATATTTAAAATACCAAGTTTGGAATATCTGCTGCTATTTGTTCTTGAGATATGCTGATAACAGACATACACACACACAGACCAACCGCTAAAAACACAATTTTCATATTCAGGGGACCTCAAAACGTGTAAATATAACAAAAACACACTTTCGAAAATTTGGCCAATAAACAATACTTTCTCTACCTTATGGGTATGAGAAAGTAATAACTACAGGAAATGCGAATTTGATACTTTGGATTCCATATCTAGTTGCCACTTGAAAAGTTGATCAAGGTTTGCAAGTTTTAAGGAAATTGATAACAGACTTGATTTATGTTTTGATAAGTATAGGCACTATAATTAAACATGGTTCAGAAGGGCGGTAACCCCCTTGATATAGAATTATACATCTATACCATATTATATTCTATACAAAACATTATTTTAGAATATTAACAATAAATATGAATTTCCTTATGATTTTTACAGTATAAAGTTATTTAAATGTAACTTATAAGAATATCTGTCCCAAAACGCATTTTTTGTGCGTTCCTGTACATAAACCAATTGTAGAGAATTAATTAATGCCATTATAAATAGGGAATATCATATAGTAAACCTGAATAACATATGTCATTTCTCAAAATATTTATAGACGCTGGGGACGGGCAGACGGACAGATGGACAGTCAGACAAAAAAAAAAAAAAAAAAAAAAGCAAATTGAAATCTTATTCACAGTTAAAAATTGTTAGAAAATGTTTAATGTAAACGAAAATGCAATTCCAGCAAATGTTCAATAATAACCCTTAACGTAACTGAATATTTTTGTGTGCCCTGTAAATCTAATGCTAATCGTACTGTACAGTATTGAAAGCACCCTTTTGTGCATATGAAAAACATATTTCAACTTCATTAAGATTTATGCAAAGTAATTAAATTTTGGTTTATAGAAATATCTTCACATAGAAGAACGCAATGCTTTGGAATACTTTCGGGTGTCCCTGTATACAAACCAGTGATGGTGTTTACTACATTTTCTATGGAAAATATCCGATAGAAAACTATAATAACGTATTTCAATTTTATTAATATATGCATAAATTAAAGGTATTAAAATATGGTTTATAAAAATACCTCTCATAGAACACAATGCCTTGGAATACTTTCGGGTGTCCCTGTGCACAAGCTAGCAGTCACTCCATTTTCTATAAGGAACATCCGATCGTGAACTCAAATAACATATATCAGTTTCAGGGAATTCTATGAATATTCACGGGAGTTAGAGCGCGGACACACAGAAAGACGGATGGACAGACAGACAAATCGAAGTCATTAACACTTTCCAATCTTGCTGGAATTGTTGAAGAGCCGAAGTCATTAAATTTTTCAACCATGATGGAAAGTGGTAAAAATAAAGCACGAAAATTTTACACGGTTTTGCTAGTCTTTTAATTTTTTCCCTCTTTTAACGTGTTTTAATTTGCAGGTGACCCCCCTAAGAAATTTAAGTATTAAATTTTTTAACAATACGAAATAATGTAAATTTGCATTTAGTTCTTAAAACTGTTGATTTCACGCGTTTGAACGATTTTAGTTGCTGTTTTAAAATAAAGGATCTTTTTTAATTTTTTCTCATCTCATAGATAACCCCCTAAAGTGAGCTCGTTGGCGTTGAAAAATAGATGCCAAAATTGAAAAAAAAGTGGTGTAAGTCATCATTTTCAAATTGCTATAACTCAGCGAGTTTTTGACTTAGAGAGATGATTTTTTTTTTAATTTTGATTGTTACAGCGAGGAGAATATTTTTCTAAATATAAGTCACATGATAGGAGGGGCCGTATAAAAATTAAATTTCGTATTTAATATGTATACAGCCCCTTGTACAAAATAAATTCCATATCTGAAATCTACTCTTAATTTGCTCTAATTTTGTAATTGGAAGTTTGTTTCTATCTTTTTTAGTTTACGAGATAATCGCTGTAACATCTATTTTGAATCACCCGGTATATATATATATATATATATATAGAGAGAGAGAGAGAGAGATATTGAGATATATTGAGATATATTTATGACTAAATATAAAATTTATTGTTTTATGCAGGAAAAAATTTGGAAATGAAAGGATGATTTTTCAATCTGGAGCTAAAATTTTATATATTTTACTTTATCCTAATGAATTACTTTAAACTGCTACTTTTTTATTAATAATACAACCGATATTTTCTTATTTTATTTATATTAAACTGCATAAACTTTAATTGAGGTTTAATCTTGTTAATCGATAGTATAATTTCTGCAAAAATAGCTAATATTATAAAATAAAATCAATAATTAAATATTATCTTTATTAAGAAATTTGTTATGTCTGAACTTTTAATGAATAGAATCTAAATGAATGGGAGTAATTAAGTTTTCCTATAGAAACAAGTTTTGCTTCAAATATCAGTGAGGATTCAGACGCAATCGTAGCATTGTTTTCTCCTGCAATCGAATTGATTTTGCACCCACATATTCCTCTCTTGTGTTACAAAGCATTTCTCGTAGGTGTTATTTTATATGAAATAAACGGAAACTAAAACAAAGATTTCAAATGTTCTGATAAATATATTTTCGTTCTGTTTAACTTAAGGTAGAAAAGGAATTTCCTTTACAAATCGCATTTTTGTTTGAACAACCTTTTATCGTATTTGTTATGTTTTTCTTTTTACTTGATACGAGGAAATACCTAGTATTTGTTAAGGTATAAGATAACTTGTCATTGCTTTTCCTTTCTTTTCCTGTTTCTTATTATTATGAGGACACAGTTGGAAAATTCGATGCATATCGTATGCTGTACATTGTATTTAGCTACAAAGTATTACATTTTTTTTCTGGCAGCAGTTTAAAATTTTGATATATAAAAACGTCATGATAAATTTTTATTTAACTTAAGGTTGAAAGAGAATTTACAAATATTTTTCCTTTTACTTGATACAATGAAATAGCAAGTATTTTATAGGGCATAGGATAACTTATCATTGCTTTTTCTTTCCATTTACTGGTTTATTTTTCTTTTAAGAATTTAGTCACAAAATTCGATGCGTGTCATTCGCTATACACATGTATTTAACAATAGAGTATTACATTTTCTCTGACAGTGATTTAAAATTTTGATATATAAAAGTGTCATGATATTTCTTGGTTTAACTTAAGGTAGAAAGAGAAATTACTGTACAAATCGCATTTTCTCTGAACAACTTTTTATTTTCTTGGCTATGTTTTTTCTTTTACTTGATATGCTGCTTTGCTAGGGTATGCTGTACACATGTATTTGGCAACAGAGTGTTAAATTTTTTCTGACAATGATTTAAAATTTTGATATATAAAAGTGTTATGATATATCTTCGTTTAACTTAAGGTAGAAAGAGAAATTACTTTACAAATCGCATTTTCTTTGAACAACTTTTTACTTTCTTTTCTATGTTTTTTTTTTTACTTGATACATTGGAAGTACCAAGTCTTTGCTAGGGTATAGGATAACTTGTCATTGCTTTTTCTTTGCTGTACACATTTATTTGGCAACAGAGTATTAATTTTTTTCTAACAATGATTTAAAATTTTGATATATAAAAGTGTTATGATATATCTTGGTTTAACTTAAGGTAGAAAGAGAAACTACTTTACAAATCGCATTTTCTTTGAACAACTTTTTACTTTCTTTTCTATGTTTTTTTTTTTTTTTTTTTACTTGATACATTGGAAGTACCAAGTCTTTGCGTATAGGATAACTTGTCATTGCTTTTTCTTTGCTGTACACATTTATTTGGCAACAGAGTATTAATTTTTTTCTAACAATGATTTAAAATTTTGATATATAAAAGTGTTATGATATATCTTGGTTTAACTTAAGCTAGAAAGAGAAATTACTTTACAAATCGCATTTTCTTTGAACAACTTTTTACTTTCTTTTCTATGTTTTTTTTTTTTTTTTTTTTTTTTTTTACTTGATACATTGGAAGTACCAAGTCTTTGCGTATAGGATAACTTGTCATTGCTTTTTCTTTGCTGTACACATTTATTTGGCAACAGAGTATTAATTTTTTTCTAACAATGATTTAAAATTTTGATATATAAAAGTGTTATGATATATCTTGGTTTAACTTAAGGTAGAAAGAGAAATTACTTTACAAATCGCATTTTCTTTGGACAACTTTTTACTTTCTTTTCTATGTTTTTTTTTTTTTTTTTTTTTTTTTTTTTTACTTGATACATTGGAAGTACCAAGTCTTTGCTATGGTATAGGATAACTTGTCATTGCTTTTTCTTTGCTGTACACATTTATTTGGCAACAGAGTATTAATTTTTTTCTAACAATGATTTAAAATTTTGATATATAAAAGTGTTATGATATATCTTGGTTTAACTTAAGGTAGAAAGAGAAATTACTTTACAAATCGCATTTTCTTTGGACAACTTTTTACTTTCTTTTCTATGTTTTTTTTTTTTTTTTTTTTTTTTTTTTTTTTTACTTGATACATTGGAAGTACCAAGTGTTTGCGTATAGGATAACTTGTCATTGCTTTTTCTTTGCTGTACACATTTATTTGGCAACAGAGTATTAATTTTTTTCTAACAATGATTTAAAATTTTGATATATAAAAGTGTTATGATATATCTTGGTTTAACTTAAGGTAGAAAGAGAAATTACTTTACAAATCGCATTTTCTTTGAACAACTTTTTACTTTCTTTTCTATGTTTTTTTTTTTTTTTACTTGATACATTGGAAGTACCAAGTCTTTTCGTATAGGATAACTTGTCATTGCTTTTTCTTTGCTGTACACATGTATTTAGCAACAGAGTATTAATTTTTTTCTAACAATGATTTAAAATTTTGATATATAAAAGTGTTATGATATATCTTGGTTTAACTTAAGGTAGAAAGAGAAATTACTTTACAAATCGCATTTTCTTTGAACAACTTTTTACTTTCTTTTCTATGTTTTTTTTTTTTTTTTACTTGATACATTGGAAGTACCAAGTCTTTGCTATGGTATAGGATAACTTGTCATTGCTTTTTCTTTGCTGTACACATTTATTTGGCTACAGAGTATTAATTTTTTTCTAACAATGATTTAAAATTTTGATATATAAAAGTGTTATGATATATCTTGGTTTAACTTAAGGTAGAAAAAGAAATTACTTTACAAATCGCATTTTCTTTGGACAACTTTTTACTTTATTTTCTATGTTTTTTTTTTTTTTTTTTTTTTTTTTTTACTTGATACATTGGAAGTACCAAGTGTTTGCGTATAGGATAACTTGTCATTGCTTTTTCTTTGCTGTACACATTTATTTGGCAACAGAGTATTAATTTTTTTCTAACAATGATTTAAAATTTTGATATATAAAAGTGTTATGAGATATCTTGGTTTAACTTAAGGTAGAAAGAGAAATTACTTTACAAATCGCATTTTCTTTGGACAACTTTTTACTTTCTTTTCTATGTTTTTTTTTTTTTTTTTTTTTTTTTTTTTTACTTGATACATTGGAAGTACCAAGTCTTTGCGTATAGGATAACTTGTCATTGCTTTTTCTTTGCTGTACACATTTATTTGGCAACAGAGTATTAATTTTTTTCTAACAATGATTTAAAATTTTGATATATAAAAGTGTTATGATATATCTTGGTTTAACTTAAGGTAGAAAGAGAAATTACTTTACAAATCGCATTTTCTTTGAACAACTTTTTACTTTCTTTTCTATGTTTTTTTTTTTTTTTTACTTGATACATTGGAAGTACCAAGTCTTTTCGTATAGGATAACTTGTCATTGCTTTTTCTTTGCTGTACACATGTATTTAGCAACAGAGTATTAATTTTTTTCTAACAATGATTTAAAATTTTGATATATAAAAGTGTTATGATATATCTTGGTTTAACTTAAGGTAGAAAGAGAAATTACTTTACAAATCGCATTTTCTTTGAACAACTTTTTACTTTCTTTTCTATGTTTTTTTTTTTTTTTTACTTGATACATTGGAAGTACCAAGTCTTTTCGTATAGGATAACTTGTCATTGCTTTTTCTTTGCTGTACACATGTATTTAGCAACAGAGTATTAATTTTTTTCTAACAATGATTTAAAATTTTGATATATAAAAGTGTTATGATATATCTTGGTTTAACTTAAGGTAGAAAGAGAAATTACTTTACAAATCGCATTTTCTTTGAACAACTTTTTACTTTCTTTTCTATGTTTTTTTTTTTTTTTTACTTGATACATTGGAAGTACCAAGTCTTTGCTATGGTATAGGATAACTTGTCATTGCTTTTTCTTTGCTGTACACATTTATTTGGCTACAGAGTATTAATTTTTTTCTAACAATGATTTAAAATTTTGATATATAAAAGTGTTATGATATATCTTGGTTTAACTTAAGGTAGAAAAAGAAATTACTTTACAAATCGCATTTTCTTTGGACAACTTTTTACTTTCTTTTCTATGTTTTTTTTTTTTTTTTTTTTTTTTTTTTACTTGATACATTGGAAGTACCAAGTGTTTGCGTATAGGATAACTTGTCATTGCTTTTTCTTTGCTGTACACATTTATTTGGCAACAGAGTATTAATTTTTTTCTAACAATGATTTAAAATTTTGATATATAAAAGTGTTATGATATATCTTGGTTTAACTTAAGGTAGAAAGAGAAATTACTTTACAAATCGCATTTTCTTTGGACAACTTTTTACTTTCTTTTCTATGTTTTTTTTTTTTTTTTTTTTTTTTTTTTACTTGATACATTGGAAGTACCAAGTCTTTGCGTATAGGATAACTTGTCATTGCTTTTTCTTTGCTGTACACATTTATTTGGCAACAGAGTATTAATTTTTTTCTAACAATGATTTAAAATTTTGATATATAAAAGTGTTATGATATATCTTGGTTTAACTTAAGGTAGAAAGAGAAATTACTTTACAAATCGCATTTTCTTTGAACAACTTTTTACTTTCTTTTCTATGTTTTTTTTTTTTTTTTACTTGATACATTGGAAGTACCAAGTCTTTTCGTATAGGATAACTTGTCATTGCTTTTTCTTTGCTGTACACATGTATTTAGCAACAGAGTATTAATTTTTTTCTAACAATGATTTAAAATTTTGATATATAAAAGTGTTATGATATATCTTGGTTTAACTTAAGGTAGAAAGAGAAATTACTTTACAAATCGCATTTTCTTTGAACAACTTTTTACTTTCTTTTCTATGTTTTTTTTTTTTTTTTTACTTGATACATTGGAAGTACCAAGTCTTTGCTATGGTATAGGATAACTTGTCATTGCTTTTTCTTTGCTGTACACATTTATTTGGCTACAGAGTATTAATTTTTTTCTAACAATGATTTAAAATTTTGATATATAAAAGTGTTATGATATATCTTGGTTTAACTTAAGGTAGAAAAAGAAATTACTTTACAAATCGCATTTTCTTTGGACAACTTTTTACTTTCTTTTCTATGTTTTTTTTTTTTTTTTTTTTTTTTTTTTTTTTACTTGATACATTGGAAGTACCAAGTGTTTGCGTATAGGATAACTTGTCATTGCTTTTTCTTTGCTGTACACATTTATTTGGCAACAGAGTATTAATTTTTTTCTAACAATGATTTAAAATTTTGATATATAAAAGTGTTATGATATATCTTGGTTTAACTTAAGGTAGAAAGAGAAATTACTTTACAAATCGCATTTTCTTTGGACAACTTTTTACTTTCTTTTCTATGTTTTTTTTTTTTTTTTTTTTTTTTTTTAACTTGATACATTGGAAGTACCAAGTCTTTGCGTATAGGATAACTTGTCATTGCTTTTTCTTTGCTGTACACATTTATTTGGCAACAGAGTATTAATTTTTTTCTAACAATGATTTAAAATTTTGATATATAAAAGTGTTATGATATATCTTGGTTTAACTTAAGGTAGAAAGAGAAATTACTTTAGAAATCGCATTTTCTTTGAACAACTTTTTACTTTCTTTTCTATGTTTTTTTTTTTTTTTTACTTGATACATTGGAAGTACCAAGTCTTTTCGTATAGGATAACTTGTCATTGCTTTTTCTTTGCTGTACACATGTATTTAGCAACAGAGTATTAATTTTTTTCTAACAATGATTTAAAATTTTGATATATAAAAGTGTTATGATATATCTTGGTTTAACTTAAGGTAGAAAGAGAAATTACTTTACAAATCGCATTTTCTTTGAACAACTTTTTACTTTCTTTTCTATGTTTTTTTTTTTTTTTTTTACTTGATACATTGGAAGTACCAAGTCTTTGCTATGGTATAGGATAACTTGTCATTGCTTTTTCTTTGCTGTACACATTTATTTGGCTACAGAGTATTAATTTTTTTCTAACAATGATTTAAAATTTTGATATATAAAAGTGTTATGATATATCTTGGTTTAACTTAAGGTAGAAAGAGAAATTACTGTACAAATCGCATTTTCTCTGAACAACTTTTTATTTTCTTTGCTATGTTTTTTCTTTTACTTGATACGCTGGAAGTGCCAAGTCTTTGCTAGGGTATAGGATAACTTGTCATTGTCTTTTCTTTGCTGTACACATGTATTTGACAACAGAGTATTAATTTTTTTTCTGACAATGATTTAAAATTTTGATGTAGAAAAATGTCATGATCTTGGTTTAACTTAAGGTAGAAAGAGAAATTACTGTACAAATCGCATTTTCTTTGAACAACTTTTTATTTTCTTCGCTATGTTTTTTCTTTTACTTGATACGCTGGAAGTTTTCTTTCTATTTACTTTTTTTCTTTTAAGGATACCGTCAGAAAATTCGTTGCATGTCATATACTATACACATCTATTAGACGACAGAATATTAACTGTTTTTTTTTTTTTTTTTTTTCCTTATAGCGGTTTAAAATTATGATAGGAAAAACGCCATGATATATTTTTGTTTAACTTAAGATAGAGTGAGAATTTCCTTTACACATCACATTTTCTTTAAACAACTTTTTATGTTATTTGTTATGTTTTTCCTTTTACTTGATACGATGAAATACCGAATAATTGCTAAGGTATGTTATTACTTGTCATTGCTTTTTCTTTCTTTCTTCCTTTCTTTTTTCAATTCTTACTATTAGTTCACGCTCTCCCTATATATATCGTGTACAAATCTTGCAATGGATTTTTAACTAACTTCCCGACTAGCTAGAAATTTGAAATTTTCGGGATTGCTCAGAACACGGTGACAACACAATACTTCGATATCTGATTTTCGAATTTTTTTTATTAGTTTTCTTATAATTAATTAAAATATGAAAATAATAACATCCTAATAGCGTTAAAATAGCCATTAAAATATTAGCTATAATTTAATTGTTGCCAAAAAAAAAAAAAAAAAAAAAAAAAAAAATTACGAGTTCATTTTCTTTCGACATAAAAATAAATACATTTAATTAAACGTGAACATTAAAAAAATTATAAAAAGTTGAACTATGCATTTCATAAAAATTGACGACATTATCACTTTAAAAATTTTATGCACATTGATCTCTATGATTCATTAGAAAATTTAAAACATGGTGTATAAAAAGTTTTTTTTTAATCTTATAATTATTTTTATTTCATTTTGCACGCGCGCTTCTTATTTTCAAATTCAAAATTAAAAAAAAAAAAAAAATTCGATAGTGTTTGTAAGTAGGAATTGACTTTAAAAATTTTTCTTTTATATTTACTTGTTTTTAAGGATATAGTAAGAAAATTCGTTGCATGTCATTTTCTGTACACATCTATTTAGCGACAAAGTTTTGTTATTTTCTGTCAGCGGTTTAAAGTTTTGTTACAAAATCGTCATGAGTTTTTTTTTGTTCTGTTTAACTTAAGGCAGAAAATAATTTATTTTATGTGTTCGCTTTTATATTTTTTCAAAGCAACTAAAACGACGAAATCTTTGATCTTTTCTCATTATTGACTTTAACTTTAATTCTAATGTAATAAAATTCTTTTCGCTCTGAAGAGGATATGTTGTGACTTAATATTTTCCTTTTGTTTTGTGAACACATATAGTATTAATTCAGTTTCTTGCATGGTTGGGTTCTTGACGTCAAAAAGTGATTTTTGACATGACAAGGGTTTAAACCGTCAAAAACCCGTCAGTAACCTCTACTGTCAAAAACCTGTACTGTCAAAATTCAAAATCTATAAATGGGCTAGAATCTGGTTAGAAATAGGATTGAATAATATTTGCCATATACAAGTGAATATCTAAATATTATACTGTTTGTAAATTAATAAATCCTAAAACAATTTGTAGATAATTTATAAAAATTTAGGTAAATTAACTGGTTTGTAACCTAAGAAATATATACAAAGTATGCATAGACATATTTTGTATGTTTATGTTTATGTTTATCTATATTAATATTTGTGAAATTCTAAAATTCCAAAGTTACTTATGGATTTTCACATAAACCATGAAAATATAGGAATACTAGATTTTTTTTTCTTTAAGTAAAACATAATATATGTGGGCAGTTAATTAATATGTATTTGAAAATAATTATATTTATAATCTATATTTATTACACTTTTCATTTATTAATAAATTTTTATCTATTTATTATTATTATTATTGATTGTATAAATATTTGTACCTGTTTATAACTTGGACTATTGGTGTTTGGTGTTTTGGGAGTAAGACTGATTGACTGCTCTAGGGTCATAGGCCTAAGGGGGAGTGCCCTCCGTGGGGGTCTTTCTAAAGGGTCCTAGTCCATATTTATGCAAGTTTCGGAGAAAACCACAGAAAACTCTGAACGTCCAGGTCGACAAGCACGCTTTGGGATTGAACAAGGCACCTCACGTCTACCAGCTTTGAGCGTAGAACCGCTTGACCGCTGAACGCTGGTGGGCCCTACAGCTTAGACTAATAATTTTTTAAAAAAATTGTACAAATAAATGTTAAATTTATTACAATTTATACATGTCCAGAAAGCATTCATATTTCTCTTGTCTCACGGTAATTATAAGAATTTCAGACGCAATTCAAGCTTGTTTAACATTCAGAATTATTGCATTTTCTTATAAACTTGCAATATCAGCAGTCATGTAAAAATATATATATATATATATATATATAAATTATTTAAATACAAAATATTAGGCTGTGCATTTTTATTCTACTGGTTAAATACATAATACTAAAAGTACAAAACTAAAAAAATTGAAATATACAATGTTATATTGCAAATAAAATGACTTACTAATCAAAATGATCTATCAATGATTCATAAACCATGAATTTTTAGAAGCCTAAAGTTTTGTTTTTATATTAATCAAAATGTTATGATAATATTTCTCTAAAAACATTAATATGTTTACTTTTTAAAACATACATATAAAAGTAATATCTTATTAAAAACAACTACATTTTTAAAGTATCACTAAACTAAGTTTAACATTATATATAGTACTATATTAAGCATAGTTATAAATAAATTTCGTAATAATCTATAAAAGTATCACAGCATATTTTGAATGAAGATAGAAATAATTTATAATAAAATTTTAAAAGCCTAAAGTTTTGTTTTTTATATTAATCAAAATGTTGTAACAATGTGTTTTACTAAGAACATCAATCTATTTACTTTTCAAAAAAAAATGTTTATAAACTATATTTTGTTAAACTAAGTTTTTATATGACAAATAAATTACAAATATAGGTTTTTGACATTTTTGACAAGGAGGTTTTTCACATGACGGTTTTAACCATGGTTTAAACCGTCAAAAACTGCCTCGTGTCAAAAACCTGCCAATCCTGGTTTCTTGTCATCCTACATCGAAATATCACCCATGTTCCCTCTTGCCGACTGATTTTCATTCAAGAGCTACGCATAAAATTTGCTTAGCTGGTCATTTCTCAGAAACTGAAAACTTGGCGAAATCTTGTCAATATTTAATAACCAGTTACTAATGGATAAATGATAGCCTTAAAAAAAAAAAAAAAAAAAAACATAATATTGCTCGCAACAAAAACCGCAATACTGCGCTTTCTAATACTGTGAACTTGGCAAATGTAAAAAGTAAACACTAAGGAATTTCATTTTTTTTTCTTAAGGTTTTGAGATGACTTGCGATCGCCATGTAGCCATGTAAGGTTTAGGTACTTTAGCCCCGTGCTGTTCCCTTACTCCATTCTGTTATGGTGGTTTAAATTGCTAATGATCACGTCAACTATAATATCTTCTTTAGAATTTATTTATCTTATTTATCTGAATTACTTTTCCAAAATTTTGCCTTATGCATATGAACTTGGGTATATTGTATTATTTTTCTAATTAATTTTTAACTTGACTTCATATTCCTGTCCATCATGAATTTGCCAACGTAATAATTTTATCTCTTCGACAGCTCAAAATCACTGTTACACTCTACTTATTTTTTTTTCTTTCTTTTTTCATTTCTTAAAAAAAAAAAAATTTCTTTCAATATAGTCAGAAAATTTTATTCATGCCGTAGCCATATGCTATACACGTGTATCCCGACAGAGTGTTACTTTCTTAGACAGAACGGTTAAACTTTTGTTTAAAAAAAATGCCATAATAAATTTCCATCAGCTTTATTCTGAGATAAAAATTAATTTTCTGCATATTTTACTTGTTTGTTTATTTGTTTTAAAAATGCACTGTTTTACTTTTAAACCTTTATTTGATGAGTTAAAATATCTATAAATTATCTATCTATTTACAATATAAAATAGATTTTTCTTTCATCCTTTTTTTACCAAGAAGAGTTGTACAGCCAAATATATAAAATTATCTTATGCATGTTATGTGCGACAGAATTCCCACTTCTTTTATACTATAGTTAAAATATTTTTACAAATTACAACTGTCCTAGAAACTACAATTTCTTGCTGTGTAAGGCAAAGAGATAATTTTCTTTAAAAATTGCATTTTTGTTTCAATAACCTTAGTTTGATTTGATTTTTTTTTACTTTACTTCATTTAGTAATTGTTAAGGTAGGGATAATTTGTCAAGTTTTTCCTTCTTTTTTCTCACATCTTCTCCAGTCAGTGCATTGCGTATTAAATTATCTTGTCACATTTTTTCCATTTCAAGCAAAAAAGAAGGAAATTTTTTTTAATATTTTGAACTAGAAAGTGTGAAAAGAGTTCAAACAACATAAAAGTTTTAGTTTTTGAAGAATTTTAAAAAACAAAAAAGCGGAATCTCCGCCCTTGAAAGTCGAATTTTTCTCTTCTGCGTCTGTGACTGCAGCTCCTTCTCGTTGCCAACATGTGACGACCCTTGGTAACCACTCTACCGGAAGAAGGAATACTCTGAAAGGCGGAAGCGCTGAGAGAAAATCACATGACAGATTGAAAAAGCCATTTTCTTTTACGTCAACGGCAAAAGTAAACATTTCGCTTCAGCGTTTCGAAAAATCTGTTGATATTTTCCCTTCTTCTTCTTCTTCTTTTTTTTTTTTTTTTCTTTTTAATTTTGAAGAAGACGAAATAATCCTTCTATGTTCTGTTTAAATTTTAAGCCATGATAGGTGTGATTGAAAGCCCGGGCTCAAGAATGTTTAAAAGGGAAAATGGAGGAAGACGGTAACAAAAATAACTGTCCCCAAAACAAAAAGAAAAGCTTCTTAATCATACCAAGAGTTCTTGGACAATGAACAAGAAAAAACCCTTTTTTTTTTTTTTTTTTTTTTTTTTTTTTTAATTGTGAATCAATGGTTATTAAATTTTGTGCATGTTATTCAATTGTTATTAAATTTTGTGTTGTTGAAAGACGAAAAATATTAAATTAGAAATAATTTCCAGAATATAATTAATTAAGCTATTAATTAAAATCTGTTAATTAATCATTATATTTAAAAATGCTCTAAACGCATTAATTTTTGGCCTCAGACACCTAATTTTGTTTCTTAAACTAGCTTTATACAGCTATAATAAAAGTTGTTGGCCATTTCTTATTTATGACCAAAGTCATTAGATGAAAAAAAAAAATTACTTTCGATGAACGTAGATTATTTTTTCGAATTTTTATCAAAATTATTTTTTTAATTTAATATTTTTTCAATTTTTTTTAGAATAAAAACAATGAAATTGCTAGCAAGCTATATGCTAACCTATTTAACTAACAATTGTGCAAAATATGAAAAATCTCGTTTTGAAAAAACAAGATTTAAATTTTTATTTCCACAGGAGCTCCAAAACTTAACAGGAAAATTGCGTGTTTTTTTATTTTATTTATTTATTTATTTTAATTTGATGAAATGTTGGAATCGTTTTTTAAAAGAAAGAAAAAAAAAAAAAAATCATTTTGGGACATACTTTTCTTAATCTGAAGGACCATTGTCGCCTTAACAAAGTTTTTTTTTTCTTCCTTTCAATGTATTACTATTGATAAATACGCAAATTAATTAAGCTTTAAATTTTCAAATAGATTTTTTCCTTTCTCTCCTCCCCCCCCCCCTTTCTATTTTAAGAAAGAAATTTACGAAATGTCTTCTGTATTCAGCATTGCATTATAATTAATACTTTCAATTAAATTGCTTAATATTTTTAATAATAGCGTTTAATTTTTTTTTTTTTTTTTTTTTTTTTTTTTTTTAATATCATCCATAGATAAAATTCTAAGATTACAACTAGAAGATTAAAAAAGAAAGAAAGAAAGGAAAGGAAAAGAAAAGAAAATATAATTTTTTTTATAATGCCATAATAAAATCTTAAAACTTTTTTATTCCCCCCCCCCCTCAAATAAATAAATGAAAAAGAAAAAAAAAAAAAAAAAAAATTCAAAACTGAATATTTATAGTTTTTTAAAACTGTATTAGAAAAGTTTTGTTAAAAGTGCCTCCATCTAAATCGTGCCTCCATCTAAATACTTAACATTCTTGAAAAAGCATTTTATTTTTCCCTTTCAAAAAATAAAAAAGAAATCTTCTTCAATAAATGAAATTTTCATGTCATTCAAATAGAGTCTTTGATTTTCATCTTTTTTTTTTTTTTTTTTTTTTTTTATTATTATTATTATTTTACACTTGAAAATTCGTTCTATTAAATAAATGTTTCTAATACCATTTTCTCATCAATATGGCGATTTGGTTTGTCGTCCTGTGGTCATTTTTTGCCCACTAGGTCCCATTAGATCCAAATCTACGGCTTCAAATGATTTCCGATCCGTTACGAACATCTATATTTGATCTGGGAAGCGTATTTTACATAAAATTACACATAACTAAAAAGTCTTTCAAAAACCCTTTTGCACATGGCATTCTTTAAAATGGCTAAAATATTTCTTCTGGGGAAAAAAAAAGTTCTTTAATGAAATTTAATGAAATATTATCTCCATATTACTCAAATAAGATATTATTATTATTATTATTTTATAGTACTCTAAACATGCCTTTCATTTCCCTTTATTGATTTCTTATATAAAAATTCGACTTGTTAAATGAATGTTCAATAAACCTTTCACTACATCAACGCAACAATTAACCTTGTAAAAAAAAAGGGGGGGGGGACCTTCAATTTAAACAAATATTATTATTATTATTATTATTTATTTTTTTTTTTTTAAGAAATCTGTAATTTTCAGTTGAATGAACGCTAGTTCAAAAATTATGAAATGGTCAGCGCAGGGCTGGTCTTGAATTTAATTAAGTATCATTTTTTCTTTAAAATCTTTTTTTTCATCCGAATTTAACAAATTTTGGACTGTAATGTCATAATGACAATTTGTAGTCAACTTTTTACTTTTGTCAAATCCGATTGAAAAAAAAAATCGCCTTTTTTTTAAAAAAAAAAAAAGAAAGAAGGAAGGAAGAAAAGATAGAAAAGAGAAAAAAAAAAATGACTCTTCATCTACCATGATTTGGAAAAATGATAGTTCTCAAATTTTAAAATATCAGTGCAAAGTGGCCTGAAAATAATAATAATAATAATAAATTAAAAAAAAAAACATTAAAAATTTTGTCAAAGACAGAATTTAGTTTAGTAGGGAGGACTATTAATTTCAATCTGTAAAATTTTTATTTTATTTATTTATTATTTTTTTTTTTAAATCTCATTTCGTAAAACTCAACCACGTACTTTTTAAAATGACGGAAATGAATTAAAATGAAGTGTTACCACCTAAATTTTATACTTTAGTTAATTTAAAAAAAAAAATCTAATTGTCGTGTTGAAAAACTGTTTTTATCCCTGGATTCAGAAAAATCGTCCCTTTCATTTAGTACCGAATTTGTAACGATAGGACTGATATTTCTAATTTATTTTGGTGTTACACAAAACAGGTCTACAAAAAATCTAGTTTGAAACTAATAGTCTACCGTCTTAACAAAAAAAATCCAGATTGGAACTAATAGTCCTCCGTCCTAAAAATCTTTATTAAATTTCTAAGTTCAACTGAATTTACACTTGTGAACTTAGAATCAATATTTATAGCCAATATTTAGCTTTTATCAAACTTGATTTGAAATTTTCAATCAGAAAGAAGGAAAACAGGAAAAAAATAATAATAATAACATTTTAGTGTATTTACCTTTTTCATAATTATTATTTTTTAAATTAAAAATCAATCTCTTCTTACAGTTTTAAAATTGTCTTATTTTTATTTGCACAAATATGTAACTAAAGTTTTATCTAGTGTTAAATAAGGGTTCTTTTTTCTAAAATATTTTATTTTTGTCTGTTTTATAGATACAATTCTATGTACTAAGTTTTTATTTAAAAAAAAATTTGCATATTACACACATACAAGATGGTTAAACTTAAATTCTTGTAACTAAACGGATAAGCTCATATCATGAATCGTCTCTATACCGAGTTTGGTGGCAATCTACTCGCCCGTTTTAACTGCAGAAAGCTGTTTGCAGCAACAGTTTAATGACTCTCTCTATATATTTTCATAAATTTTTAGTTTAGTTATAAATAAACAACTGTTATAAATACATTTCTTTCAATAATACATAAAAATAATGAAATTATAACAACTACTCAGTATTGGCCGAATACTTTGTCCAAATTAGGTCGAGTACCGAGTATATACCGAGTACTCGGCACAGCTTTAATTCAAAATTCCTGCTATTCAAAAATCCACAGGGGGGGGAGGAGGGGGGATTCTGGTTTTCAATAAAAAATTATCTCCTCATTGTAGCACTTTAATAAAGTTTTAAATTTTTCTCTAGTAACTTCTATATAGAGTTGAGAATTGCTAAAACGGTGTTTGCAAAAATAATTTTGACATAAAAAAGGACAAGTTTGAGAAATAAGTTTGTGCAGAATCAAACCTTTATTTATTAAAAAAAAAAAAAAGAAGAAGAAGAAGAAAGAAAGAAAAAGAAACGAAATATTTTTATTTTTTAATAACATTCTAGCATTTCTTTTCAGACTTGAGAAAAAACTATTCATCAATGAAATGCTATCCGTGACCCACTCAGATAAAGTCATATTCTTACTTTGATTCTTTTATGCACGAAAATACATATTTCGAAATAAGTGCTTCCAATACCATTTTCCACATCAGCAAGATGTCTGTCGTGAAATATTTGTTTTCACAAAATTTAACACAAACATCTAAACACATTCAAAGTGAAAAATATTTTCTCTAAAATTTCTTTACCTAAAATCATAAAAATGAAATATTATAATTCTTGAATAACATTCGAGAATTCAATTTCAAGAAAGGAAAAAGAAAGAAGAAGTTCTTTATTGCAGTATTATCTTTATATTATTCAAATAAAGCTTTGAACTTTACTGGTTTCTTTCATACGTAGAAATATGAAGAGGTAAGTAAGTGTTTCCAAAAACCATTTTCCACATCAGTACGATGGCTGTTATGAAAAACTAGTTTCCGCAAAATTGAACAATTCTATATCTGTAAAACATATCAAAATCTAGAAATACTTTTGCAGAAATCTTCTTATCTGAGATCATCACGTGATATTTTTAGCTTATTTTTTTAATAACATTCTAGAATTCCTGCTCAAAGAATAAAGAAATATAGTTTTCGCTGAAACATTATTTTTATACCACGATGATAAAAACCTTAACTTTGTTTCCTTCATTCTTATATATATGAAAACATGTTGTTAAATAAGTGCTTAAAAATCATTTTATACATCACCTTAAAAGGATGATCATTACGAAAAAATAAATAAATAAATAATAATAAATAAATAAATAAATAAAATAAAATAATTGCTAGATATCTAGAAATATCCGAATGGGTTGCTTTACACTGTTAAAAATTTCAACAGAAAAATCTGTGTAATCTATTAAAATAAACGGAGATGTTAAAAAACTTATTTTATACATTCGTTTTAATAACTAATATTATTTTAATAAATTATTGGTGAGAATATATTACAGGCTTGGAATGCTTTTTCTAAAGTGGAAACGGTCATTTTTAATTTTAATTAAAAAATTAAATAATAAAATTATGTAAAAATACAGAATAAAGATTGAGATTCTCGATTTTTCACTTTTAACTAAGAATTACTGTAAATTTACAGAGACTCTGGATAAATATTTACATTAAATTTACAGAAATTTTTAACAGTGGTGGTTTTATTCCTAAAAATAAAAATATTTTATTCGGAAAAATAAATGCATTTTCTGTTTAAATTACGTTTTAAAAATAAATAAGTACACAATATTATTTTATTTATAGATTAAATTTTTGTGTGTGGCTTGTACAGTCGGGGAAAAAAAAAAAAAAAACGCAACACTCAACGTAACTTCGTTGCTAATCGATGTAGAAAAATGTAACAGGTATCATTCAACGGGGAATTGTGAATAGTTTCAGAAAATGAACAGAAATTTTGAATTGGGGGTCGTCTACATATTAAAACGCGCACCAACTTTAATTTTTTTTCAATGGTAACACCCTATTTTTATTTTATATTTGAATTCCTGGGATCGCGACAACGCGAAAAAGTATATTGGATTTTACTTATTTTTCACAGAGTTATAAGCGTTCAAAGTTTGAAGGTGCTAATGTTAAATTCATATTTCAATCTTTTATTAATATCTTCACAAAAAGTAACTTGATCGATATAATTTTTTTTTTTTTTTACGAGATACAGTGAAGAAACCCAAACATAATCCATCATTACTTTTGATTCTGAAAAATATTTTTAATTCTGAAAAACATTAATAAATTCATATTCATAAAAATTATGAATTATGACCTATATTAATTTTTACATAAAATGAATCCTCATGCTGAAAAATATGGGTGTGCAAATTTGCAGCTCATTCCAGTTATTGGTTTTCGAGATATAAATAAATCTTTCTTTTGGAGTGGTTTAGGGGGCCGTCTCTTATAAAGTATTGCATGAGATAACGAATCAAATCTTTAAAAATAACAAAGAAAATTAAACAAAATATTTTTATTTTTTATTTACGGGTCAAATTATATAACAACAACTTCAAACGCAAAGAAATGAAACAAAAATGATGATTTCTAGACATTAGTGTTAGCATCAAGAATTCCTGTTTTCTAAAGAAGACCAGCCCCGCCTTCATCCTTCTTCAAAACAAAACAATACAGAAAAAAATAGTATATGTGACATTGAATATTCGTGTTAAACACCTTATTTTATGTTGACAAAAATAATCACAAGTGGTATTTACTTCATCGATTAATTGGTGATAAATTTTGAATCTTTTAAACGGACACTAGAAGAAAAAAAAAAAAAAAAAAAACTAAATAGGCGGGGTTTGCTGTTTTAAATAGAAAAATAGGTTTGATGTGAAATTGTCAAATATAAATAACGAATGGAATTGGAATGCAAGACAGACTTGTAAACTCCTTTCTTAACTACCGTCAAGTTAAAAAAAAAAGCTTAATCATTTGCTTCATATATTGCTTTATTTTATTTTATTTATTTACTTATTCATTTATTTTATAGGGGGGAGGAATATTATTTTAAGGACACTTTAGTCTTTAAAATTTTATTAATATATTTTAACTTTATACATTTTTAAAAACATACTTTAACTTTTATAAATATATTTTAACACTTTTTGCGACCGCAGGATTTTGTTTTTTTGGCAGTAAGACCCGCCTACGGGCATTATACTCTCAAAATATCATATTTTAGAACAAATTTTCTGTATTCACGATTATATTACAAATGGATATACATTATAATTTTATTCTTTCTAATCAATGTATTTCTATCCGTAGTTCATTTTATTGCAAAAATATGAACACTGGGTACACACTTAAGAAATATGTAACACACAAATTACGAAACAAACGCCCACTGACAGAGTTACAGATTTTCAAATGGCGTGAATCTACGTCAGCAGTCGCGAAAGGGTTAATTAAGAAAATATATTTTCATAGAAATTATAAAACGAATCGTACAGTTCCAAAGAGTCCAACTGACCAAAAACTGGTAAGTGCAATTAAAATTGTTTAATATTTACTTCATGAACCCTTACAATAATTTATCCGAAAAGATTTAGTTTATGCGTTGTTGCATATATATACATATTATTTCATTTCGTCTATTATGTTACCTACGAAAGAAAATTTAAGCTTTATTGGTGATCAGTATAGCTATAATAGACACTTTTACATGAAAAATATTGCACTTTTTTCAAAGAGTACTTGTCTGGACTAATCGCAAGTATAATGTATTTAAATAGACCTAAAATTATCTAAAAAAGTACTGAAGTATATACAAATCTAAAAAATTGAATTCAGGATAATTAAAGAACTGGAAAACACACAACCTTTTATTAATTTTCATAATTATGTTTTTCTTGAAAGATTTCCGGTGTGAAACTTTAAAATTTTGTCTATTTCTTATAGGATCTTAATTTTATTTTTCTAAATTTACAGATAACCCCCTAACACATTTGTGATTATAGCTCCATAAATACTAAAGGTAAAGTGTACAAATAGTATACTTTTCCGCACTGCCAGACTCTCAGAAATTCGAAAATGGGTGATGCTATTGAAAAAATCAAAGTTGGCACTCATTTCAATATGTAGATGACCCCTAATTCAAAATTTGAGGACATATTCAGAAAGTGCTTTTAATTTCCTGTTGAATTATGTCTATTAGATGTTCCTGCGTCAATTAATAACGAAATTACAGCGAGTGTTGCGTTTTTTTTCCCCCGACTGTACATGTTTGGGTGGGTATAATATGTTTAAGAGCCTTGAGATATTCGTAACTCGATTCTGCCGAAATTTTGTAAGAGCTGTATCAAGAATTAAAAATAGGTTGCTACGGTCCCACTTTTTTTCTCCAAAATATTCATAGTATTTTTTTTTTTTTTTAAATTGATCGTGGAACATGTTACTGAAGATAACCATTAAAAAAGGGGGGGGGGGGATGGTGGAGAGTTATTAAAAAAATACTGACTCAAGCAACCCAAAAGAAAAACAGAATTCTCCAAGGCATTAATAATTGGATGAATCTAGGCACAAATTGGAACGACAGTAATTTTTGGCATAAACGCCGCAAGTTAGAAAAATCTATTTTACACCAGAAATTATATGTAAGAACTTAATTTCCTTGTCACATTTGGAATATTCGTATACGCATACCTTCCAACATTCTAGTCAATAGCCCTTAAAATTGTCTAGTACCCGCCCCTTTTCCAACATCACTTTAATTTTAGAATAGTTTTCCAAATGTAAATATGATTAAATAAAAATATTCTTAAAAATGCCTTTTTGGGGAAAAAAGTCGTGTACTAATAGTACTGATAAATTGGTACTGATATTTTATAATGGCACTAATAAATTTTTGAAGCATATTTCTATGATTAAATAAAGGGAAAATTTTCACTCGGAAAAAATAGTGTTTACCCTTTAACGTTCACTACTTAATTTCTTTAGAAAATTGCTAAACTAATTTCAAAAATGCCCATTAGACACGTAGCTGACTATAAATACGGGGAAAAAATTAATCTTTGCAAAACTTTTTTTTTTTTTTTAATCTGATTAATATTAAAGAATAGTTAATTTAATTGGTTAATAAATAATGTCGTAAATGAATACTATACATTGCGGAAATCTCGCAAATGTTGTTTGTTTCAAATTCAAAATAATAATACCACGTTTCATTAGGTGAAAAAACAAGGCACGAATTTATTACGAGTAATGAAATTTATATTTCTCTCGTCATTTGCAACGCATAACAAATTGAAACAGATCTACATCCCAGCGAAATCATTTTGGTCACAATTTTAACGAAGAAGAACTAAAAGAGAGTATTTTTTAATATATATACAGGGTGTCCCATTAGCCTGTAGACGTTTTGCAAATTCATAACTATTGAAGGAATAAGTAGATTTCAACACAGTGTGCGAAAAAATTAATTTCATTATGGGTGATATTTTTTTTTTCTTTTGTAAAGAAAAAATTTTAGTTAAAATTTTCGTCAATAGAAGGCGCTGTACGTGAACAAATCGCAAATTCCCTATATTTATTTCCATGCAAATGTTTACAGACATATAAATCCTATTCTATGTGTTCGCCATCACCACAAATTACAGTTTGCATACGAGTTACCAACACCGCTAATTATCACTTCAGTCGGCGGTTCGTAGCTCACGGAAAACATCTTCATCAATAACGCGTTATCCACCAAGACAGCATCGCAATTAGAACTTCATGTATGCACAATTAGGAAGCAACATAGGAAGTAAGATATGTTAATTGTAAAACCGTGCAATTTATAGGACTCTCGTTTGTATACAGTCGGCTGCAAAATTATTCGAGCACTAGCCAATAATTCCTATATTTAAAAAGTACACTTAAGACTGTTTTGCTAAGTAAATCCTTGTCGAATCATGTTCTTAGACTGATTAAGAACATGACTCGACAAGGATTTATTTAACAAAGCTGTATTAAGTGTACTTTTTTTTGGCAAGGATTATTGCTAGTGCTCGAATAATTTTGCAGCCGACTGTATTTCTCGTTACTCGTCCGTGCAGCGCCCTCTATCGACGAAAAATTTAACTTTTTTTTTTTTTCTTTAAAAAAAAAAAAAAAAAAAAAAAAAAAAAAAACAAACCCCTTTATTAGAATAACTTTTTTCGCAAACTGCATTCACTTCTACCAATTCTTTCAATTATTATGCATTTTTTATATGTCTACGAATTTATGGGACACTCGGTATTATATGTACCGATATTTCCATGATCGTTCTGCATTTTATCTCACTTTCACAATTTTTTTGGCTATGTATTGTTATTTGTATCTTGATATAAGAAAGAATGTCTGTTTCTTGACATTTTACAATGCCTTCTTGATGAAAGAGAGGGTTTTTCAAAGAAGGAAAAGAGGGAGGGGGGGCCTTTCAGAGAAACAAATGTTTTTGAAATAAAGAAAGAAATGTAATCTTTATATCAACCATTGTAATAAAAATCTAAACTTTATTCATTCTTTCGTGTATAAAAGCACGCATTGTTAAATAAACGTTTCAAAAACAACTTCCACAGCGCATAAAAAAGACGGCTGACATGAAAAACAGCTTTCTACAAAACTGAATATTTCTAAGTCTGTTGAAATATTTGACTGGGGGGTGACTTTATTCTTTTTTTTATTTTTTTACGCGTAGCATTGTTTTTATATTTTCTAAATTTAAAGGGTATGTGGGGGAGACTTTTTTGTTTTTTTATTTGAATTTTTATAAAAACACAAAACATTATTTGTAGCTGAATTTTCTAGTGAGGGGAAAGAAAGTTTGTAAACTTTATACAAACAGTAGATGATTTTATTTGTGGTTGTTATTTAACTTTTTTTTTTTTTTTAATAACTTTTTTAAATAACTTTTTCAAGGGCAGTACCTAATTTTAATTAGCAACTACAGAAACTCCTCCTGCGTTCTTTTTTTTACAAAATTATTCTTTTATAACTTAGAGAAAAAACATCATTTATTTCTTTTCTTGTAAACATATTCGTAAATTCTGGTGGCTTTTCATTTTAAGTGAGCAAAATTGCCTTGCCCCTCAAAGGGTTGAAGGTGTAGAAGCATTTTTAAAAATCTATCCTAATTTCCTGAATGTACAAAAATGCCAACACTTACAATTTATTCCGGGACATTGTTAGTAAGTTACCGCCTTTTTTTTTTCACACCACCTTTTTAACAAGCATTTTTCGTTTTATTTAATCGTAATTATTGTATATTGGAAAAAATCGCTCTACTAGCAAAGTGTAGTAAAAAAAAGTGGTCATTATGAATGTTCTGGTATAAATTAAAGATATTGCCATGTCTGCATATAGTCCGAAGGTCAGATAAATTCTTTTTATACCAATAATTTTATTTAATAAAATATAATGCTATTCTTCATCACCTGACAGTCAGATTAATTCCTGATTTCCTTTCCCGTTAATTTTTATGCAGTATTACCAACCTGGATTTTGCCATGTCCTTACGGATAGCTCAAAATGCCATAATTGCCACTGGTGTATACATCATACTTGCCAACATCCTAATTAATATTCCATAGTGTTATTTGTTAGTTCTGCCCTTTCTTTTCACACCAGTAAATTTTTAGAGCAATATTCGCCAAATACAATTACGATTAAATAAGAAGAAATATACTCTAAAAAGATACTGGTGTGAAAAAGAAGGCGGGGCTAACAATACTACGGAATATTAATTTGACTGTTGGCAAGTGTGATACATACATCGACTGCACTTAAAGGGTTATACGAATACGCATTTTTTTTTTTTTTTTTTTTTCTAATAATGGATTGCTTTAGAATAATACCTAAAGGCCGGGCTCTTTTTTTTTTCCTTTCTTCGCATAAAATTGCGATTTTTGTTTTTCCGCCGACAGTGTTAAAAAATTAATAATTTGTAATTTTCACTGAAATATAAACATTCAATGCATACATAAAGCTTGCGCAAAGCTGAGAACCCTCCAGATCTTTCAATACCACTATTTCTGGAAAATTATTTTTGTCTTATTTATTCACAGAATTTTCGATATTAGAAAGAGAGAGAGAGAGAATTTATCTACTAAAAGTGCTATTCATGTAATTGATGTTCAAAATTCTGGAAGGTTCTCTTGACAACTGAACGTGTGCAAAAAAAGTATCGTCACTCAATTTTAAAGACGGTAGCAGAGAAAATTAACCACTAACTTGCAGCGGTTGATTAGCAGGCTAATAAATTAACAGAAATCAGAAAATATGAAACCAGAAACCTAATGAACACTTTAACTCAACTAACTACAATACTAGAGGGGGGAATTCCTTTTTTGGCGATACTTTTAATTATGAAAGAAGTTTCATAGAAATTGTGGTGCGGATTGTAAAAGTTTGTCATGCATCCGCTAGAGGGCCACATTCTAAACATGTCATCAGCTATCCATAGAAGTGACAGCACGTATCTTATTAACGCTTTAACAGATATCAGTGTTTCGAATATATAAATAAAATTACCCTCTAGAATATCGAAACGATATCAATATAGTATAATTAACGATATCGTATAATTTTAATACACGACTTTTTTTTTTTTTAACTTGCGTGTCACTTACATCTTCACAGATATGCCAACTGGTGCTGCTTCTTTTCCACACCACTTTTTCAAGAGTAATTTTCTTTTTATTCAATCGTAATTGCATATTGGAGAAAATTAAGTGGTGTAAAAGAGATGTATATGCTAACAATACTGTGGAAATGTTCGCATATATATGTCCAATGATAATAATGACTTGTTTTTTAAGCCTGCGCTACCTTTAAACAAAGACAAAGAATTATTGAATCTCTCTGTATACACATATCCACAAATAAAGAGAGAATAAAATGAAAACAACTTTCTCCAGTTTTTCTTTTAAGAACTTTTTCTTTTATAAAAATAAAGATATCTTTTTTTAGTCCAAAAAGAAAACTTGAATTTAAACTTTCGTTTATACACAAAGTATTTCATTTAAAAATTAAACATCTTCTTAAAAGAGTTTTATTTTTTATTCTTTTGAATCGTGACTGCAACTTTAGGACAAGGTTGTCACAAAAGGAATTCTATCTTCGGTCATTCTTTCGGGAAGAAAATGGTTAAATGGAATAAAGGAAAATAAAGTTGCTTTTCAATTTTATCCAGACGTCGGACTTTACTGTCGCCATTCTTTTCCGAAACTCTAAAATTTTCCGCATTTTTTATTATATTAAATTTTATTTCATCCTCAGTTCTGTAGTATGAATTTTTTGCATAGTTTTCTTTTTAAGTAAGTAAATCTACAGAAATTTATATCTTACTTTTTTTAAATGATTGAAGCGGTAGACAGCGCCACCTGCGATGCACGACTTTTTTATTCAACTGTCACCAATAATTTTAAGACGTGATATATGATATATATAATCGACATTTCTTCGATTCTAATCGCCTTTTATGTATATCAAATCCCACTTTTAAAATTTTTTGTTGGCTGTTGAATAAAAAAGTCGCCCAATCTGTACCAGGTGGCGCTGTCTACCGTTTGAACTGTTGCCAAGTTTCCGAGCCACGCGGAAGGCATCTAGTTTAGGAGGCTATGGTTTAAGATTTTTACTGGGCGTCCTCTATTATTATTATTTATTATCATTATTACTATTATTTTTGAAAGGGTGTTAAAATACAAATATAAGTAGTCCTGTCGTACTAAATTAAATACTGTCATAGACAGAATTTAATCCATAGTTTTTTTTGTTTTGTTTTGTTTTGTTTTACCTCAAGGAGAAAAAATAAATAAATAAGTAAAGTCACAAAAGATAAAATATCAGCATAATTTTCCAACAAATCATGTGACTTCATTTTTTTTTTTTTTTTTTTAATTTTTTCCGAAGTCTTTTACAAACAATAAGCCTTTTCAGCCGCATTAGAAAGGATAATGCTACACTGTTGTCGTCTTGAAACCTTCTCTTTGTATGCGTTCGCTCATGCAGAAAAAGAGAACATAATTAACTCATGTAGTTTCTAAAGGATTTCATAAACTAATGTCTTCTTTAACTATCGCTTAGATTACGGTCATGTTAATATTATTAAATTTTCTCACGCAAGTAACATTGTAAATTTAATGGAACAGAAACTTAGAAAATAAATCTATGCGTCAATCTTAAAAGTTTTTTTTCCCTCCCCTTTTCGTGTTTGTTTGTGATGTTTTAAAAGTATTTTGAAACTTAAATTATTAATGTTTTAAAATTCTGCTATAATGTAACTTAACATTATTCAATTAAATTTACTTACATCCTTTAGATATAATAAAATTTAGAACATCAAATCAAAGGTGAATAATACTGTATAAGTTATTGTTAGATATAGTTTTATGAAATATAAAGAAAAAGAAAAAAAGAAGAAAAGAATGAGAGTTGGGAACTTTGTGATTTAACATACGAAATATATTCAGGAAATTTGTTTTTAAAATAACTTCCAGCTAAAAACTTTCTACTAGAGTTGTATCGAGTACTCGGTATATGTACTCGATAATTTTGACAATGCACTCTACCAATACCAAGTATCTGTTAAAATTTTAATATTTGTGCATTATTGAAGAAAAATGTATTAATAACAGATGTTTATCTTTCTTTCTTTCTTTTTTTTTTTTTTAACATAACTTTATAAATGTTTCAGACAACTCGCTGTACTCTGATGTAGAATACTATATGATTTAATTCCTATTTTAATTACAATAATCAGAGCTGCCAACCTAATCCGGCAAATTGTTAGTACCGCCCATTTTTCTACACCACTTAATTTTTTGAGTATTTGTTTTCTTAATTCATCGTAAATATATTTGAAGAGAATTACTCTAAAAATTAAGTGGTGTAGAAAAATGGGCCGTACTAACAATTTGCCGGATTAGGTTGGCAGCTCTGAAGAATACACTGAGAAAAAATTCAGTAACTGACATCTAGAATCTAAATTGTGGCTGTAAAATAGTTCCATGTCATCCTTATAAATTCTAGTTCCCTTGGAAAGCGAGTTCTAGAAGCCCCTATTAGAATTCTAGAGCGTTTGCTTATATTCTCGAGGGCAAAGTTATTTAAAATTCTATGCAAATAAATGAGACTACAAGAGGCGGGTTTTCTGTAACTATAATCTTGGTTTATGACCCAATTCTAGAAAATCAAGCGAGAATTTCTCGCAATATAAATGATTCAGAATATTTAGAGTATTCAGAATATTGTTTCACCATCTAGAAATGTGTACACTAGAAATTCTCGATCATTTCGTCTATTCAGTTTATTGGCGTGCCTTACGCGCATAGCTCGGAAATCTATATTTCTAGTTAAGGGATTTAGAAAATGGCCACTTATTCATTCTAGAGAAAGGCGGTATTTTTTTTTTTTTTTTCTCAGTGTAGCAATGTCGTTTATTTTTTATAATAGTGCAGTTTTCTATACTGACACCATCTTCATACAATTGACACAAATGACCTGGTTAAAAAACTTTTTTTTTATTTGTTGAAACTAAAAATGATAAATATGACTATGGGATTGTGCGCAAATGATTGTTCGGAAAAACGTCTTTTCGATTAAAATTGAAAACTAGTTTTTTGAGGAAGTAATTTGTATGTTTTTAGTTTAGTTAAATATGATTCATAACAGATTAATTTACAAATAACAGATATTACCTTTTAAAAAGAGCGCGTGGAGGGGGGGGGGGATTCTAAAAATGAAACGTTTTGCTCTAGAAACAAACAAGATATGGCTATAAAACTTTTTATTATCTTCTTTAGTGAAAAACGAAAGAAAAAAAAAAGTCTATTTTTTCACTCTGTCTTTACGCAACTTTGCATTTGGGAATTTGTTTCGCTTTTCTTTATATCGTTTCTTTCTGCTTTCAAATACTTGAACAGAAACAAAATGTGTTTTATTCTTTTCGCTTAAAAAAATACAATAAATATGCATAAGAAATTAAGATTAATCTATAACCTTTGCACATATTTTTAATATCTTCAAATCATAATCAAATTAATTTTAGGTTGATTTCTTTAGAAATCGACCTATTGCAATCACTTCGTTTATCTATATATCGTAATATATATAAATCTCGTGTCACAATGTTTGTCCTCAATGGACTCCTAAACCACTTAACCGATTATAATAAAATTCGCACACCATGTGCAGTTCGATCCAACTTGAGAGATAGGATAGTTTAAATCTCAAATTATAGTCGCAATTTTAATTTATTGCTAATTATTTGTCTGTTATTATTTGACAGTCACAATTATCTGTTAACTCCAAATGATTCTAACAGATGTCGATACCTTTCGACTGGGTTGAAATGAAAGCTGAAATATATTTGGTGCTGCCATCTACACAAAGAATCTTCAACTTTTTAACCTATTAATAAATTTCGTATAATTCAATTATTTCCACTTTTTAAATTTTTGGTGTTAGCATAGCCGGCCACGTGTTACTTAGACTGAAGTGTAAATTGAATTCATATTATAATGAAGATAATACAGTGAAATTAATCCTGTTTTTTACTTATTTGTGCTTCATTGATCAAAACTTTATAATTTAATCTGTATATATATATAAATTACGTGTCACGATGTTTGTCCGGGGTAAACTCCTAAACTAAGGAACTGATTTTGATGAAATTTTGCACACTGTGTGCAGTTTGATCCAACTTGAGAGATAGGATAGTTTTTATCTCAATTTATTGTCACAATATTGTTTTATTGCAATTATTTGTTAATTATAGACCTTTATTAAAGTTGCTCCAAAATATCTGTGAGTTCCATTAATTTAATTGTTGCCAAAAAAAAAAAAAAAAAATACGAGTTCATTTTCTTTCGACATAAAAATAAATACATTTAATCAAACGTGAACGTTAAAAAATTATAAAAAGTTAAATTATGCATCTCACGAAAATTGACGTCATAATCAATTTAAAGATTTTATACACATTGATAAAGTGCTAATGTAGTTCTATCATAGATATAGTAATATATATAGATCTCTCATCCCCATGTTATCGTAGAAAGATTTTTGATGCCAAAAAAAGATAAAAAATAAAAGCTTTGGAAACAGCCATTAAGTGGTATTGAAAAAAAAAAAAAAAGAAAAAGAAAAAGAAAAGAAAGAAAGAAATATGAATTTGAAACTGTATCTGGAGTCTTCCATTCCCCTTTAGCAAATAAATTATTCATAAATTTTATTTGCTAAAATATTAGTATGTATTCCCGTGTGTATTCACTCGGGGAAAGACGGCCATATTTTGGTAAAAACGTCGTCTTTTCCCAAATGAAAAGGAATAACTTTTTTCTCCCCAATGATCACTCTATTCTATATATGCTATACTATATCTATGAGTTCTATACGCAAGCGAAGTGTGACTCACTGACCGTCTGTGCAGCCAAGAAAAAGATTTCCTATGTTAATTGCCCACTGGATTTTTTGTAAGAAATTATTAAAAATCGAGGAAATTTATTTCCCGATTTTAATCCTTATATTTGGGTATAGATATGTATTAGTTATCGCGGGTGTTAGATTGAATTATTTTGCTGTCAAATTGACAAAATTTTAATTTTAAATTTTTAAACTCTGTCGCCCTTGGCTTTTTTTATTATTATTATTATTATTTGGCGATCAAAAGCGTAACACGAAAATATACATGCCAGATGTATGCATTGTACGAAATGTAATATGTATTATTCATTGTACGTATGTATGACATGTAATATGTATTGTACGAAATATTGTTTCATATTATTCATTACTCTTTTAATATAAGTTGTTAAAATAACCATGATTTTTGAAAGGAATTAAATATTTTCGCCAGATAATTTGGCGATATTCTTTTTTTTTCGCCAAGGATGACAGAAATGAAATGTATTCCGCTGCAAAATATTAGTATCTTACATCAGATATTTTATTTAGACATTTGAAAACAAATTTGACTTCAAACTATGATAGAATATTTATCATTTTCCTTTTAATTAGTATATTATTAGTATATCAAAATTTAAAAACATGGTATATAAAAAGTTTTTTTTTTTTTTATCTTATAATTATTCTTATCTTAATCCTCAATGTTTCCCATCTTTATTAACTTGAATTTACTATTAAAATTTTAACATACTCAAAAACTTCTCATCACTTCGTTGAAATACACTAAACTTTTCCAAAATCTTTTTCTATTTAAAATGATACATGTATTTACCAGGGATGGAACACGGGCGCAGAATTCATACCGGAATCCGTTTAAGAAATTTCTCTACCTATAATATCGTTGATTTAAGAAGTAGAAAATTTTCTTACATTGATAGTGGTATGAATTCTGCGCCCGTGTTCCATCCTTGATTTACTTTAAATGTCCAATATTTCATAAGATTTCCAATTTTAAAGTTTTAAAATATTTATCAAATTTACCTATTTTTCTGGTTTAGCCTTGTTTTCCTTTTTATAACTACAGCTGTTGCCCTCTTTGAAATATTTAAAATGATGAGGTCATTTTATAGTAAAATTATCCATTATAGCATATATTATATTTCACTCCTCCATAAAAATTGATTTTAAAATCGTCTGTTTTTTTTATACTTTTATTTTAATAGAATTTAATTTATATATTAGTCATTTTAGCAATTTTATCCAAAGTAGCATTAGAAATAATATATATCACTTCTCCATTAAAATTTATAGGATCCTACAATAAAATTAATTTGTGCTTAATATCAACACTACGAAAATTTTTATCAATCGCTTCCAAATTTTGACCTAAGTTTCAAATCTCAACCCTGTGGGTTTTTACATCGGCTACAACGTTTTCGTCTTTGTTCGTAAATAATAATTTAACTGTACTAAATAGTTTACAGCCGTATAATTCAACGTATAACTTAGTCACAGCAACGCGTGGCCGGGTCTGCTAGTATATATATATATATATCTACTAGCAGACCCGGCCACGCGTTGCTGTGACTAAGTTATACGTTGAATTATACGGCTGTAAACTATTTAGTACAGTTAAATTATTATTTACGAACAAAGACGAAAACGTTGTAGCCGATGTAAAAACCCACAGGGTTGAGATTTGAAACTTAGGTCAAAATTTGGAAGCGATTGATAAAAATTTTCGTAGTGTTGATATTAAGCACAAATTAATTTTATTGTAGGGTCCTATAAATTTTAATGGAGAAGTGATATATATTATTTCTAATGCTACTTTGGATAAAATTGCTAAAATGACTAATATATAAATTAAATTCTATTAAAATAAAAGTATAAAAGAAACAGACGATTTTAAAATCAATTTTTATGGAGGAGTGAAATATAATATATGCTATAATGGATAATTTTACTATAAAATGACCTCATCATTTTAAATATTTCAAAGAGGGCAACAGCTGTAGTTATAAAAAGGAAAACAATAAGGCTAAACCAGAAAAATAGGTAAATTTGATAAATATTTTAAAACTTTAAAATTGGAAATCTTATGAAATATTGGACATTTAAAGTAAATCAAGGATGGAACACGGGCGCAGAATTCATACCACTATCAATGTAAGAAAATTTTCTACTTCTTAAATCAACGATATTATAGGTAGAGAAATTTCTTAAACGGATTCCGGTATGAATTCTGCGCCCGTGTTCCATCCCTGGTAAATACATGTATCATTTTAAATAGAAAAAGATTTTGGAAAAGTTTAGTGTATTTCAACGAAGTGATGAGAAGTTTTTGAGTATGTTAAAATTTTAATAGTAAATTCAAGTTAATAAAGATGGGAAACATTGAGGATTAAGATAAGAATAATTATAAGATTAAAAAAAAAAAAAAAAAACTTTTTATATACCATGTTTTTAAATTTTAATATACTAATAATATACTAATTAAAAGGAAAATGATAAATATTCTATCATAGTTTGAAGTCAAATTTGTTTTCAAATGTCTAAATAAAATATCTGATGTAAGATACTAATATTTTGCAGCGGAATACATTTCATTTCTGTCATCCTTGGCGAAAAAAAAAGAATATCGCCAAATTATCTGGCGTAAATATTTAATTCCTTTCAAAAATCATGGTTATTTTAACAACTTATATTAAAAGAGTAATGAATAATATGAAACAATATTTCGTACAATACATATTACATGTCATACATACGTACAATGAATAATACATATTACATTTCGTACAATGCATACATCTGGCATGTATATTTTCGTGTTACGCTTTTGATCGCCAAATAATAATAATAATAATAATAAAAGCCAAGGGCGACAGAGTTTAAAAATTTAAAATTAAAATTTTGTCAATTTGACAGCAAAATAATTCAATCTAACACCCGCGATAACTAATACATATCTATACCCAAATATAAGGATTAAAATCGGGAAATAAATTTCCTCGATTTTTAATAATTTCTTACAAAAAATCCAGTGGGCAATTAACATAGGAAATCTTTTTCTTGGCTGCACAGACGGTCAGTGAGTCACACTTCGCTTGCGTATAGAACTCATAGATATAGTATAGCATATATAGAATAGAGTGATCATTGGGGAGAAAAAAGTTATTCCTTTTCATTTGGGAAAAGACGACGTTTTTACCAAAATATGGCCGTCTTTCCCCGAGTGAATACACACGGGAATACATACTAATATTTTAGCAAATAAAATTTATGAATAATTTATTTGCTAAAGGGGAATGGAAGACTCCAGATACAGTTTCAAATTCATATTTCTTTCTTTCTTTTCTTTTTCTTTTTTTTTTTTTTTTTTTTTTTTTTCAATACCACTTAATGGCTGTTTCCAAAGCTTTTATTTTTTATCTTTTTTCGGCATCAAAAATCTTTCTACGATAACATGGGGATGAGAGATCTATATATATTACTATATCTATGATAGAACTACATTAGCACTTTATCAATGTGTATAAAATCTTTAAATTGATTATGACGTCAATTTTCGTGAGATGCATAATTTAACTTTTTATAATTTTTTAACGTTCACGTTTGATTAAATGTATTTATTTTTATGTCGAAAGAAAATGAACTCGTATTTTTTTTTTTTTTTTTGGCAACAATTAAATTAATGGAACTCACAGATATTTTGGAGCAACTTTAATAAAGGTCTATAATTAACAAATAATTGCAATAAAACAATATTGTGACAATAAATTGAGATAAAAACTATCCTATCTCTCAAGTTGGATCTCACTGCACACAGTGTGCAAAATTTCATCAAAATCAGTTCCTTAGTTTAGGAGTTTACCCCGGACAAACATCGTGACACGTAATTTATATATATATACAGATTAAATTATAAAGTTTTGATCAATGAAGCACAAATAAGTAAAAAACAGGATTAATTTCACTGTATTATCTTCATTATAATATGAATTCAATTTACACTTCAGTCTAAGTAACACGTGGCCGGCTATGCTAACACCAAAAATTTAAAAAGTGGAAATAATTGAATTATACGAAATTTATTAATAGGTTAAAAAGTTGAAGATTCTTTGTGTAGATGGCAGCACCAAATATATTTCAGCTTTCATTTCAACCCAGTCGAAAGGTATCGACATCTGTTAGAATCATTTGGAGTTAACAGATAATTGTGACTGTCAAATAATAACAGACAAATAATTAGCAATAAATTAAAATTGCGACTATAATTTGAGATTTAAACTATCCTATCTCTCAAGTTGGATCGAACTGCACATGGTGTGCGAATTTTATTATAATCGGTTAAGTGGTTTAGGAGTCCATTGAGGACAAACATTGTGACACGAGATTTATATATATTAAGATAATGAAAATTTTGTCATCACGATAACTCCCGAAATAATACTCGAAATCGAACCAAATTTAAACAGTGAACTAATCTTATAAATATCTTGGATGAGTTCGTTAACCAAGTTGCTCCGACTTTTTGTTTTCAAGTGGCAGCCACTTGAAAATTTCAAACCGACATTGTAAAAAGCATATTTAAAGCAAGATTTGCTTGAATTTTGTTGTAAATACAGGTCACATGAGGGTCTCAATGATGTTTATTAATGAAGTTTATCCGCCATTTTCAATAAAGTGGCAGATATTTTAAGTTAAGCGGGACCACTTGAAATCAGGCTACCACTTGAAAATTTAAAATCCCTATAACTTCCGAAATAATACTCCAAATCCAACCAAATTTGAACAGTGTCTTAACTTATCTCATAAATATCTTAGATGAGTTTGTTAACCAAGTTGATCCGCCATTTTGTTTTCAAGTGGAGACCACTTGAAAATTTCAAATTCAAATTGTAAAAAGCGTATTCCGAATTTTTTTTAATTTTGATGTATACATAGATTACACAAGTTTCTCAAATAACTTTATAATGAATTTTATCCGCCATTTTTAATAACGTGGCGGATATCTTAAGTTAAGCGGGACCACTTGAAATTAGGCCACCACTTGAAAATTTAAAACCATGATAACTTTCGAAATAATACTCCAAATGGAACCAAATTTGAACAGTGTCTTAACTTATGTTATAAATATCTTAGATGAGTTTGTTAACCAAGTTGCTCCGCCATTTCGTTTTCAAGTGGAGACCACTTGAGAATTTCAAATTTAAATTGTAAAAAGCGTATTCCGAAATTGTTTGAATTTTGATGTAAATACAGACCACATAAGGATCTCAATGAAGTTTATTAATAAACTATGTCCGCCATTTTTAATAAAGTGGCAGATATCTTAAGTTAAGCGGGACCACTTGAAATCAGGCTCCCACTTGAAAATTTAAAATCACGATAACTTTTGAAATAATACTTCAAATCGAACCAAATTTTGACAGTGATATTATCATATAATTATCTTGAATGTTTTCACTAGGCAACTTGTCCCGACATCTTGTTCCTAAGTTCCAGCCACTTGAAATCACACTGCCACTTGAAAATATGCCATCACGATAACTTTTAAAATACTAAACTGATTCAAATAAAAGCTGGTTAGTGAACTTTTGGTTCAAATATCTAGGATAAGTTCACTTGATGACTTGATCCGCAATTTTATTTTCAAGTGGCGGCCACTTGAAAATTTGTCATTATGGTAACTTTAGTAAGACAGAATCAATTCGCTTCAAATTTGGGTAGTGGATTTATCATTCAAATATCTCAGATAAGTTCGCTAGGCATCTCACTCCACTTTTTTTTACAAGTAGTGCCACCTGAAAATTTCTTATGATTATAATTTTTGAAATTCTGATTTAATTTAAACTAGAACTGGACAATGAACTTATCATACAAATATACTGGATGATTTCGATGGGCAAGTTGTTTTGCTATTTTGTTTTACAAGTCGCAGCCACTTAGACTGCCACTTGAAAATTTGCCATAATAATAACTTTTGAAACACGGCACTGATTTAAACCACAGTTGGACAGTAACCTATGCTTCAAATAGCTTCGATGTGTTTGCTGGAACTTTAGAAATACTTAATCAATTCAAATCAAAGTTGAAAAATGGATTTATCATTCAAACAACAAAAATGTAGAAAATTCACGTAACTCATGAACCAATCACGTTATTGCGTCCATGTTTGGTATATCGATAATAAGTATTTTCTTGCCAAAAGTCGCCAAAAAATTCGCCATAGGGGAAAAGTCGCCAAATTTGGCGCCAAATCCATTACATGCGTTACTGGATCTTTTTAATGCGTTTTTAAGGTAAAATTAGACTATTTTAATGTTAAAACAAACTAGAAATGCAGGAAACTAACATTTTATCAACTTACTAAGCCTCTTTGAAAGAATTTCTACAAAAAAAAAAAAAAAATTATTTTCAAATTTGCAACGATATCTTAGATGAGCAACTTTCTCTGCCATTTTTATCGAAGTGGCAGCCACTTTATTTTTCAACACAATGACTTTTGAGATTTTGAATTAATTCGAACTATGTGTGTACAGTAGACTTATCTCACAAATGCATTTCATATATTTGTCAACTTAACCCACCATTTTTTTCCCTAGCGCCGGCCACTTGAAAATTTTAAATTCACACGAAAGTGTATTTATGAACCGATTTGCTTAAAACTCCATATGTGCATAGCCTACATCAATATTTCTACCAAGTGCATTAATAATTTGTAGCTGCCATTTTGAAACAAAATGACGGCTACTTGATAAGGAAAAAGAAATCAACCTACCCTTCCGAAAAAGCCGGAAGGTCTTGTTTTTAATTATTGTGGGGCTGAAATCGATATAGTTTTTAGTGGACTTGAAAATTACATATTACTTACAAACTTTGAATACATGAAAAAACACATGACCCTTCATCAGGCGTTGCCGCTTTGACTGCAGCACTCGTGCTTACTTTATTCGCCTGATGAAGGGTCGTGTGTTTTTTCGACCCGAAACAATTGTTGCGAGTTTATTGCATTTTATGGTGTTTATTCAAAGTTTGTGAGTAATATTTTTTACAACGCCAGTTTTGTGGTGCTTTTTTATTAAATTTGCCAATTACATAGTTGCCAATTTTTACGCTTTTTTTTTTTTTTTACCTACCGGTTAACAGAATTTTTCTATATTTATTTCTGTACGAGTTTTCACTGATCACGCAAAATAAGAAAAAAAAAAAAATTATTTTTATTTATATTTTTTTACCGGTAGCCTACAATGTGTACTTACAGTTAAATAAGAAAAAAAATTCTCTTGAAAGAAGGGTTGTGGAAAAAGCAGCTTCTAATATTACGGAATGAATTAGAATAATTCGCATGTTTTGTCTGTGACAATACTTCATTATTTGGCTCGTTCATTGTAAAAGTGAATTATCTCCTTGGAAATTGATTTTGCAATAACGAGCTTTTTTTCAAATTTATGCGTAGGAAAATAAGTCAAGAATCAGAAAGCAGGGTTGGAGTTTAGGACGTCCGAAACTGGTTTTGGAAAGGACAGGTGGTTTTTACCGTCCAAAAGTGTCCTAAACTGTCTAAAATTGTCCAAAAGTGTCTTAAACTGTCTAAAACCTAAAATTAGGAGAAATATCTTCATTCTTAGTATAATTATAATTAAAGGCATTTTACACTGAAAATTTAGCTATTTTTTAAAATAAATTTTAAATATGAATAGAAATTTAAAATTTAACAATAGCTATATAAAATAAAAATTTCAATACACTTAAAATTTTTCTTGCAATAAAAAATGTGACTTGGTAAGAAATATTGGTTGACTATTCAATCAACCAATTTATTTTTATTCATATATATATAAATATATATATATATATATATATATATATATTTCACATGACTTACTTATTTTACAGAAATTCTATTAAAAAAAAAAAAATCCTTAAAAGGAATATTGATTAAATGTTACCGACATGAACTAAAATATAAAATTATAGTTAGGCAATGAAGTCTATGTATTTTAATGATGGCCTATATGTAACAAATATAAAACATGTATTTAAGAAATTTAAAATTCTACATATATATTTCCTTCTTCGTTGAAATACATGTATATAATTTCTTTTAAATATTTACTTCAAAATGATTTATTTTAAACATATTTAAAAAAAAAAAAATTACAATAATTAAAGATATTTTAAAGCAAATGCAATATTTATTCATATTTCTTTATGTGTGTATGTCTATAAATATTACAAATGTCAATATCTGAGACACAATTATCTACTTTTTTTCATTAAAGCTTCAGTAATAAATTTTTTTTACTGTTTTATATTATAATTGTTCTCTCACTATATATATTATCAAAATTAAAACAATGGCAAATACTGGAAAAAGTTACAAAAAAAAAAAAAAAAAATTATACATGTATATGCACACATATTTATAATAATTATTTTATAAAATCATTGAATATTTGCATCATTCTTAATAAAATATAATTATATTGAAAACTATAGTTTTGGACAGTTTAGGACACTAGGGTTTTGGACAGGACGCTAAAAACCGTGGTTTATACCGTGGTTTTTACCATAGTGTCCGAAACCTTGCCAACCATGTCAGAAAGTGTTATCGATTTTTGTGTTTAATACAAATTATAGTTATAAGAATTTAAAAATTATAATAAAAATAATTTAAAGTAACTCAGAAACTTCATTTTTATGATGAATATTTAAAAGTTTTAATTTTTTGAGAAAAACATATAATGTAATTTTGGGATTTTAATGGAGTTATTGGAGTTTTTTTTTTCGTTTTTATAATGAAATATGTGGCAAAATGTGATGCTTTTGCTTCAAAAATTTATTTATACATTTTAAGATTTTTATAACATATTTAATCATTAAATATTTATTATAGTTATTTATAAAGTATTTAATTTTTTAATATATTTAACACATTTTACTGTTACGCATTAAAATTTCTTTCCTCGAGGACTTGAAATTGGGATCAATATTAATTGTTATAGTAAGAATTTGATATTTACACTTAATATTTTTGACTAACTTATCTGTGTACATGCATGCCTTTATCTTCCTCGTATGAAAACTTATGCTTACTATTAAGTATTTTTACAATGTTTTTATTTTAGATAATTTATTAATTCATTCAATTTTGTATTTATTTTTTGCAATTGTTGTTCATAGAAATAAATAATAATAATAATAAATCCTTCTATACTTTTCCCGTTTTGTTCGATATTGACTGTCTCTTGCTTCAATTTTTATATTTGTTATAATGAGGAAAAAGCTTAATGAAAATTGACAATTGTGTAAAGCAACACCATAAAATGTACTTCAACCTTTCACGAACCTGTGCCTGTAATTTTTAGTCTGACTAAAAGTGTCCCTCAAATATTTCAATCCGTAAAATTTTGTAAATCTCAGTTTTTTTTTTTTTTTTTTTTTAGGACTGAGGACTATTAGTCTCAATCTACGGATTTTTACGATACCAGTTTTACGATAGTTGGGCATTTATCGAAAAAAAGCGCGCGTGCAAAATGAGAAAAAAAAAAAAAAAAAAAAAAAGATAATTAAGTTTTAGTTTGAGTTGGTAATTTTTCTTTTCTTTCCCTTCTATTTTTTAATATTTTATAATTTATTGAAAAATAGATTATTATTATTATATATTATTGTGTTCCATACATTTTCAACCACAATTTACTTACAGTAATATTCTGTAATTTCCTAATAATTTTCAACAATTAAAAATAACAAGAATTACGAAATTCGCAAATTCTGGTAGAAAATGTACTGCAACAGAAATACCTCTACAATATTCATTCGGTTGACGGTAAGTCGCATTGGAAAGAAGTACCTATAGAAAAAGAATGGAAAATAAAATAAATAAAACACAAGTAGCGTTACTTTTATAATACGTTGGGGAATTCTCCTCTCTCACCTCTGTGTGCGTAGTTTCCCCTTGGTATCTCCCCGAGTAATTTATCCTTGTAGTTTAGTACTGTTTTCAGTACATTCCACAACTTTATTATCTATAAATTCGACTAAAATTAGCTTTCAGTATTTTATTTTATTATTTTTTTTTTCCTCTTCTCAGGTTAGTCAGCTTCCGCTTATTTAGCTATGTGGGTTTTTAAAAAATAATCAATAAACTGTTTTCTGTTGTTATTTAGTGTTTTAATCAATTTGACTAAAAAGACTTGTGATTTTTTTTTTTTTTTCATTTCTTGAAATGTCTAGTCTAATTATAAAGTTTACATTTTTTTCCTTATATCGAAAATATTTATATCAAAATTTGTTTGTTACGACAATGAAATATCTTTTATAGTTTTAAAAAATAAAAAAAGAAGAAGAAGAAGAAAATCGGAAATCAAATATGTAATAGTAAGTAAATAAATAAATAATTGATTTTTTTTTTTTTTTTTTTTTTTTTTTTTTTTTAATAATATCAATTAAAAAATAAAGGAAAAAAAAGGAAAGAAAGAAAAGTTTGTCATTATTTTGTATATTACAAATTTAATTTGTTTTGGAAATAATTTCATTCTTTTTCTTTTAAATTATTATAAAGTTGTTTCCCTTAGCAACAGTTAATATATTAGCTTAAATAGAAACTCAAGTGATTGTGTCCTCTTTTATTGTTATTATTATTTATTTAATTAGAATATTAAGATGTTATATTAGCTTTTTTCCACACTCCAAATAGAAAATTAACCAAATTAATTAAATTTCAATTTATTTATTTAACTGTAAAGTAAGGCCATGTGAAAAATAGTTTACTTCATGAGTTTGAATCCGATTGTCTACAAAAAGCTTCAGTTAATGAAAATTAATAACGAAAATTATGTTCATGACCCATGTAAAAAAAAAAAAAAAAAAAACTGCCTAATTCGAATATATTATTATTATTATTATTATTATTATTATTATTTATCTTTTAATCTAAATTTTGCACGGTTTGAATTTTTTCCTCACAAATAGGAGAATTTTGTTTAATTTAATTATCTTACTGCTTGCCAATCCTATAATTAACAGTCAATTTTCAAATATGTAAAATTTTTACAATTTGGATATATTATAATAAGATAAGTAAAGAAATAAAATACTAAATCAAATAAAATATAGGAAATAATCTAACAGTAAATACTATGTGTAGTATGTATAGTGTTGTTCATATATAATTGCGATTTAAATATGAAAGTGCTGTTTCAATTTTTTCGATACTATCCGTTTCGAAACTGTTATCCAGTGAACACCCAAAGTGAAAGGCCTTGCTTCATTTGCCGTCACCTGAAGCTCAAACCAATGTTATTCTATGGGAAATTTTGTTTACTTATAACTCATTAACACGTTGAGCGCAACGCAAATTCTTAAAATCCATTAAAATTCCATAATGATTCCTCCTGCAATAAATAAAAATTAAGCAAATTTTTAATAAATTTTCAATCATTAAATGAATATTTTTAGTTTTATATCCTATTTTATATCCACCACCGATGGTTGACGCGGCTTTATATCACTTTTGACACTGTCAGCCACCGATGGCTGACAGGGCGCTCAACGTTTTAATTATGTATTGGTACTGCTTTTACTTTAGGGGTAAAACTTTCAATGAAATGTTTGAAGTATAACATGTTCTGCACACTGCTAAAGTTTCAAGATGATTCCTTCAGTACTTAGAGATATATGACAAAATGTCTAGAATCTAGAATGGCTGACATGGCACTCAACGTGTTAACTAATACATATTTTTAAATTCTGTTTTCACGTTGAGAAAATTCACAACTGTGTAATTGACGGACGTTTTTTAAAACGGACCTTTTTATTATTATTATTATTTTATTTTGAAACTGTAAAATGAAGAATTTCACATATTCAAAATTCGTATTTTACAGCTTCAAAATAAAACGTTTTAAATTTAAAAAAAAAAAAAAAAAAAAAAAAAGTTTTTTAAAAGCGTTCGTCAATTAAACAGTTGTGAATTTCCTGAATGTGGAAACAGAATTTTAAATATATACATTAGTTAATTGGTTATAAATAAACAAAATTCCCCATAGAATAACATTGACTTGGACTTCGGTACGGTCAGTGAAGCGGCTCCTGAAGTTCACGGGTAAGGCGTTGTCGCAAGCAATAGGGGCAAGGAGCAAAAATAATGCGGGTGAGGAGCACACTGTCGAAGGCAGCGGCGAAATGAAGTTTTGATCAATTTCAATGGATTTTCTTTTAGTTTTTGTAAGATTCTTTATTATTATTATTATTAATCATTTAATTATAAGGACCAGTGAAGCCAGCAAGGACTGGTGTTTGGAAATAAAAATTAAACATTATCTTTTACAAATCTTAATAATTTAACTTACAATCCTCCCCCCCCCCCCTGATTTATGAGAAAGTGCTTGATAATTTATGAATGGTGCATGATTTTACTACACCATTACTTGTGTGTCCGTGTAATGTCTGCATTTTATTTCATCTAGTCACCACGTGGCGAGCGGATATTTTCAGGTCTATCGAAATATCTCCGTAAGTCAGATCTGGAAAAAAGATTTATTAGGATTATTTTCGGAGGAGAATAATCTGTTTTATCTGATTCCGCGAGAAGTACTTCAATCTTAATCGCAGCTGGCATCTTTCAAAAGAACCTTCTGTCTGAGATCTCTATCTAAGGATCATTTTTCCAAATATGCTAAAATTATTTATGACGTAGCTTCAAAAAGTTTTTGAAAATTGAAATGGAGTTATATAGAATTACGTGAATTTCACTTTGAATCGGCACTTTATTTAATTTTTCCGCAAAGTTTCGGAATTCTGCTATTAATTATTTAGAAGTTCGTTTATTGTGGTAGTTGATTTTCTATGCCTATGAACGCATTAAAAAAAAAAAAAAAAAAAAAAAAAAAAAGTTGAGTGTTTATAATAAATAGATGGAATTCGATTGTTAAAAATTAATAAATTTCAAATGGCAAATTTTATGTTGTTGTTGTTGTTGTTGTTATTATTATTATTATTATTATTATTATTTTCTTGCTTTTGATTTTTTTAGGACTGAGGGCTACTAGTCTCAATCTACGGACTTTTACGATACCAGTTTTACGATAGTTGGACACTTATCGAAATCAAAAATTTCTAGAAAATATAATTGAATAATTTGAAAGCGATGTTATAATTAAAAAAAAAAAAGAAAGAAAAAGAAAAAAACTAATAGCCTTCCGTACTAAACTAAATTCTGCTTTTACCAGAATTTCATCAAAATCTTTTTTTTTTTTTTTTTTTTTTGGAAAGAAGAAAAAGAAAAAAAAAAAAAAATAATAATAATAATCAATTTTGAAACGGACAGTATCGAAAAAGTTTGTTATAATAATTTTGAATTAGGAAATAAAAAGTGCGCATGCAAAATGAAATAAAAAAATAAAACAAGATAATTAAGTTTAAGTTTCAGTTGGTATTTTTTTTTTTTTTTTTTGTTCTAGTTATTAATTTTCTTTTTCTAAACTGATTAAGGATATGGAGATAAAACTAAATAAAGTGATTAAAAGTAAAACTATTAAATGTTGTATGATTACAATGAAAATGTAATAAATTTATAAGAAAATATTCACTGTTTATTACCTAATTCGGCATTTGTATTGACACATATGAAAATTACATGCATATAGGAATGACGATAATATTGCTATTATGTCTAAAAGATTTACATCATCAAGCAGATAAAGTGAAAGTTCTATATCATTTAGAGATGACTGATTTTAGATAAAGTTCTTGTTTTGAATTCATAATTATTTAAAATTAATAATAATAATAATAATAATATAGCAAATCTGTTGTTTTTAAAAATGTTCAAAGTGATATATATATATATACATTTAATTTTCTTTATTTGTTGTGTATTGTTTTATAAGTTTGAATGCATAGACACACACACGCGCGTACATGCATAAATATTTCACAACTAAATTATTTTCTTTAAATTAAAACTAGAAGGCTTTGTCCGCTTCACTGGTCACTATATTTAAATTACTTTTTAAGTAATAATAATAATATTGAATCACTGTTGCCTTACATAACTTTATAATAAAAAATTAAAAAAACAAAAAGTCCATTGAAATCTTGCGGTACATGTTTTGTAAATTTGTTAAAGACATTTAGTAGAATCTCGATTATTTGTCACTCTTTTAACCATCCGTTTCAATTATCTGTCAACTGCAAAAGATATTAGTTGCCATAGGTAAACTCTCCCCATATTCATGTTATTAGTTTATTTCTTTCAAATAATTTCCTATTTAAACATGTTTATTCACGTAAAAAACATACTTTAATTCATGTTAAGAGAATTGATCTCTTCAAATCAATCAACGTGGTCCAGACTTAAATGCCCAATCTACGAGATTACCCTACTTCCATTTGGATACATTTACCTTATCCTAATCTCCTGAACACTTTGATAAAGTTTAGTTTCATATTTTAATTATGTAATACTTTACTATTTCCAATTATTCAATATTACTTATAATGTGCATGATTATCCGAAACTTTGAATCATTCTTCCATGTTATTAAAATTTTAAATTTCGAATAACTTACAAAGTTTTCAAATTAAAATAGCCATAGTCAATAATACTCGTACCAGTATCATAAATGATATTTTAAAACTCATCTGACGTTATTACGTTGGGAGTATTCCTAACAATGGATGTTAGTGCGAAATTTGCCCTATTCGCCGGTGTTAAGACAATCGTAAATTTCGAATAACTTATGAAAGTTTTAAACTTAGAATGTTGAAAATAAATAGGGTTCTTGTCAGTATCATAAATGATATTTTAAAACTAGTCTGACCACTCGGTACGATGATTCATTTTTCAGATTATCTATATATACAAACTAATTAATTTATAGACGGACATCACATATATTTTGCAATTTTCGGATTCCTTATACCTCAAAACATCAACAATCAGACATCGAAAATTTTCACGAATACTTGTGTTTCCCATACCTATAGTATGTGTGATGAACAGGGTTGGCTTGATTTTGCCCGACCCCCCCCCCCCCCCCCAAAAAAAAAAAAAAAAAACTCGTGGGTTTTTTCAATAAAACCCTCTTGAAAAAACCCAAAATAAAACCCAAGTGGGTTTTTAAAAGTCCTTATTTAAAATTACACTTTTATCTAACTTACAATAAACATATAAATATAAAACAAATATTATATACATTATTAGAACATGAACAAAGAATTTTCTGAAATATTGGAAGTGCTCAAATTGCTGTATTTAAAAAAAAAAAAAAAAACTGAAAAATTCCACATGAAAATAAATAAATAAATAAATAAAAATAAAAATAATAAAATTTTATCTTATTGAAATACAATAAGAAATTATACATAAAAAATATAAGAGCAAGGAAAAAAAGTTGTTTGTCAATATAAAGAAAATTAGGGGACTTGAGGAATGCAAAATATAAATAAATAAAAATCAAATTTTAAAAAACTGAAAACTTTAACAGTGCAACGCTGTTAAGTAATGTATAAGAAACAATAATTAAAATTATTTTATGGAAATCTATTCAGTACAAAAAAAAAATGATGAAGCAACACTAAATAATTATTAAAAATCCAGTTTTTGTTGTAAAGGCCAGATAAACAGAATTTTAGATAATTAAAGTACAATTGTTTAATAAAAATAAATAAAAAAATCTTTAACTTAATCATAAAAAGACTAGAAATTTTAAAATTAAATTTTTTAAATTTTGATTTTAATGAATAATTAAAATTTATTTTTTAAAATTGTCCTATTATGAATAATATATTAATGTTTAAAAACGGCAAGAAAGAAAATATTCTTGAAAACTCTGATAAAACCCGAAAATACTCTGAAAAACCCTGATTAAACCCAATGAAACTCAAAAAACCCTGATAAAACCCGAAAAAACCCATTGGGCTGGCAGAAAAAAACCCGGGTTTTTTCCAACCCTGGTGATGAGGGACTGTAAAAAGCTTTTAGGAGCGCAAGATGCAAGAACTGTAGTTAGTAAGACTAAGAAGTTGACAATAAAGATGATCCTGATGACATCAACGATGAAGATGAAATTTTAAAACGGTGTGAAATTGTTCCCTGTGATGAAAATATTGTAATGGAAGATTTGAGTGAATCATTAGAATAGATAAATATGACGGAGGCTTTTAAATATCAAACGACGATTCACTGGTTTCGAATGTGGTAACATTAGCTGCCATCGAGGATAAATTAAAAATTACTCTTCGCTCACTGCCGCCGGAAGCCGAAGCTAATGTTATTCTATGGGAATTTTTTCTTTACAAATAACTTATTAACTAATAAAAATTTTTAAATTCTGTTTTCACATTCTGAAAATTCCCAGCTGTTAAATTGACGGACCTTTTTCAGAAAATTATTTTTTTATATTTTATTTTGAAGCTGCAAAATACTAACTTTCAATATTTGAAATTTTTTCATTTTGCAATTTCAAAATAAAATATTAAAAATTAAAAAAATACATTTTTGAAAAGGTCCGTCAATTTAACAGTTGGGAATTTTGAGAATGTGAAAACAGAATTTAAAAATATGTATTAGTTAATAAGTTATTTGTAAAGAAAATTTCCCCATAGAATAACATTGGCTCGGGCTTCCGGCGAGAGTAAGTGAAGAGGGCCGTTAAGCTGAATCCGTGCTTTCTAAGTACATAGATTAGTTTGAGAAACCAAGTGCATAAATTAGCTTGATATTTAGTTGATTCTACGCAATTATTGAAATACAAAAAACAAAGGACTTTACAAGACTTATTACTTAACAACGTTTTTCAAATAGTAAGTCTTTTATTTAACTTCCAAAAACATATTTCAATTTTGTATACGTATATTATTTTTATTGTGTAAAGATTTAAATATATAATTCCTAATATTTCTTAAGACTTTTTTTAATCTTTCTGTTAAATGTTCACTATCCACCTTATCTCTTATCCATTACGACGATGATCTCGATACTGTCGGATAATCGAGGCTCTATACCTATATTTTTCTGCACTTGTTCTGTTTAGTCAAAAATAGAGAAGTTATCTTTTGTTTCCAACTCTACTTTAAAATTCTTTTGGGCACATTTTTTAACTGTCTATATTACCAGAAACCAAAAGAAAAGATATGTCGGGAATTGTCCGGAAGAATTGATAAATACTTAAAAAAAAAAAAAAAAACAGATGAAATGTCTTCTAAAAAATGAAAGCCGAAAAGAGATTTATTTGGATTAATCGCGGGAAAGAATATCGTATTTTCAATGTTTCTTTTTTCAAAATTCATTCTTAATAGAAACTAAATCAATCAAAAGTACGTGTTAAATTGCATTACTTTTCGAATATGTAGAAACAACTTACGCATTTAAAAAAGGAAGTCGTATTGTCAACGAAATTTTATAATGCTCAACGGATAACATTTATCTCTAGATGCAATATTATTATATATGTTGTATATATTTAAGTTTCTGGCATTCATTTTCAGTTAATACTGAAATGTAGTTATTTAATTCCTCTGTGATACTTTTTTTTTTTTTTTTCAGATATGTAAAAACAATTTACGCATTTCAAATGGTGAACGGTTAACATTTTTCTCTAAACGCAATATTATGGTTCTGCATATTTATGTTCCTGGCATTTGGCATTTCATTTTCAGTTAATATAATATGAATCTTGAAAACATAATTATTCATTTTAAATGGTTATATCTCTAATTAAAAGTAGAAAAGTTATTTTTGTCTTGTAATGTTACATTGTAAACCCTTTTTGCGCATCTGGTGAATAGCAAGTATATTATGAGAGATTGTTTCAGAGAAAAAAGAAGCGTTCCAGTTTGAGAAGAATAGAAAAATAATGCATTGAATGAAGGGAAAAAGTTTTTAGAAGCGAGATCTGAAAAAGAGATTTATTGATATTATTCTTAGAAAGAATGCCATTATCTATTTTATTTCTTTCTGAACACTTCATTCTTAATTTGTGTTGAATTTTTGAAAAGTTATTTTGTATTCAACGATATTGTCTAACAATTAAATGTTTTAATAAAAAAATATTATTATTAGAACGGAAGACTACTAGTCTCAATCTACAGATATTTTTAGTATGGAGGACTATTTGACTCAATCTACGGATTTTTACGATAGTTAAACATTTATCAAAATCGGAAATTTTATCTTTTTTTTTTTTTTTTTTTTTTAAGAAAAAGAAAACTAATAATAATTAGTAACAAAACGGACAATATTGAAAAAGTTTTTTTTTTTTTTTTTTTTTTTTTTTTGGGGGGGGGGGGGGGGAGAAGTTTGAAAGGTTTAGATTTTATCTATAAATTCATGTTGATTCAATGTAAAAAAAAAAGATCTGTTTGCGATATGAAAAGCATTCAACGGGGGTAGAAAGCCAATTTTGAAATTATTTAAACCTGAACGGTCCAGGTCATTGCCAAAAGTTTATTATTTATTTATTTATTATTTGAGTAGATAATTTTATAGAAAAAGAAATGCATTTAAAAAAAAAAAAATATATTATTGTTATTGTTGTTGTTGTTGTTAAATTATTATTATTCATTTGTTTATTTGCAATCTTAAGTTTTGCCCTCATTGTGAACATGATAATTTTATAGAAAAAGAAATGTACTTTTAAAAATAAAAAAAATTATTATTATTGTTGTTGTTGTTGTTGTTAAATTATTATTATTCATTTGTTTATTTGTAATCTTAAGTTTTGCCCTGATTGTGAAAATGATAATTTTATAGAAAAAGAAATGTACTTAAAAAAAAAAAAAAAAAAAAAAATTATTATTATTGTTGTTGTTAAATTATTATTATTCATTTGTTTATTTGCAATCTTAAGTTTTGCCCTCATTGTGAACATGATAATTTTATAGAAAAAGAAATGTACTTAAAAAAAAAAAAAAAAAAAAAAAAAAAAAAAAAAATATTATTATTGTTGTTGTTGTTGTTGTTGTTGTTAAATTATTATTATTCATTTGTTTATTTGCAATCTTAAGTTTTGCCCTCATTGTGAACATATTTTTAATAGTGCCGACTTTGTGAGAGACTGAAAGAGGGAAAAAAGGATGTTCTCCAAATGTTATCATAGAAAAGAGTTGAAAAATACTTTCTTGGGAAAGAGGAAATACCTTTAAAAGTGAGATCTGAAAAGAGATTTTTTGGGATTATTCTTAGGAAAGTCGTATTTTATTTCCCTCTGAATAAAAGTACATTCTCCATTCTTAATCTCAGCTAAAAGTTATTTTTTTATTCGATGTTTCTTTTTTTAGGAGATTCTATTTTAATATATTTAGGTATTAAAAATATAATAATTTGTCATAAATTGTTTTATCACCAGTCAAATGGAGATTTTTTTTTTTTTTTTTTTTTTTTTTTTTTTAACCTTACATTTGGCGTTATTTCTTTGCATCTTTAGAGTAATGTCTACTGTAAAAGAGAGTATAACATCGGGGGAAAAAAAAAAGAGTGTTCCAAATATTGTTGTTTAAAAGAGGTTTTTTTTTTTTTTTTTTTTTAACCCGAAAAAAGAGAAAGCATATTTACAAGTGAGATTTAAAAAGAGATTTATCGAGATTATTCTTAGTAAAGAATGTCTTATTTTATTTTCATTTGAATAAAAGTACTTCATTCTTTATTTCAAGTGAATCTTTAAAAAGGAATTTTGGATTCTATTTATAGATGAATTCAAAAAAGTTAATCATTTCTTTTAAGTGGATTTACTGCAAGCCAAATCCAGTTTTTTTTTTTTTTTTCTAGTGCGGACTATTTGTCTCAATACTCTTAATTTACGGATTTTTACGATACCAATTTTACAATAGTTGGACATTTATCGAAATCGAAAAGTTATCGAAAATATAATTGAATAATTTGAAAACGATGCTATAATTTGGTTTAAAAAAAAAAAAAAAAAAAAAAAGTCCTCCATACTAAACTAAATTCTGTTTTTGCCAAAATTTCTTAAAAATCTTTTTTTTTTTTTTTTTTTTTTAGAGAGAGAAAGAAAATTAATAATAATCAGCATCAAAACGGGGAGTATAGAAAAGGCTTCTTTTTTTTTTATTTATTTATTTATTTATTTATTTTTTATTGAGGGGGGGAGGGTGAGAAGGTCGAAATGTTTATACTTTATTAATATTTTACGCCAAAGTTTATATCACTTACAATAAAATTGCGTATAAATTTTTTTTGTGTTTTTTATTCGTGTGTTTTATTATATTATCATAATAGTGAGAAAAAAATTATTTATTTATTTATTTATTTTTCAATCTTACATTTTGATGAATAATTTGTGCGAATCAGTTTAATAATGCCTACATTACGAGAAAAGAGATTTATCGAGATTATTCTTAGTTAGAGAGATATTCTTAGAGAACTGTAGCATCGAATAAAGAAATGTTCCGAATATTATCGTTCAGAAGATTTCATAAATACTTTCGTGAAAAGCGGAATGTCTCTAGAAGTGAGATCTGAAAAGAGATTTATAGGGATCATTCTTAGAAAAGAATGTTATATTTTATTTCTCTTTGAATAAAATTACTTCATTCTTAATGTCTTCTGAATCATTAAAGACTTGTTTTGGACTTACTATTTTATTCTGGCATTCTATTTTCCAATAATTAAATCTTTTAATTAAAAAAATGAAAAAGAAGACAATTAAAAAGTTAACAATTTATCTTATGAGCTGACAATATCTAATCTCGCCGACAGTCTATGGGAATGTTATCCTTTGGGAAAATTTGTTTTCACAATTACTCATTTCCTAATGTAATTTTTAAAATTCCATTTACCTATTCAAAAATTCAAAACCGTTAAATTAGTATTCGTTTTTAAAAACTGATTTTATTATTAGTACGATAGGACTATTTCTTTCTATCTGCCATTTTGCGTCGTTACCAATTTATACTGTTCCATTTCGAAAATACCTGCCAATATCCAATTTTACCACTTAATTTCTTACTCTGTCCTAAAATATTTTGTGAAATCCGTAAAAATCGTTCATTATTATTCTTCTTATCATTTTTTTCTTTCCCACTTCCCTTCGGTAAGGATCGAACTCACAACCTTCGGGTTCGTAGTTGTGTACCCTGACCACTGAGCCAACGGGTCTCGGCTGAATATTCCTGATTATTTAGACTAGTGTTTTTAGATTTTTTTTTTTTCCTTGAAAGGATGTTAAAATACAAATATAAGTAGTCCTGTCGTACTAAATTAAATTCTGTCTCATAGAGAGAATTTCATGCGTAGCTTTAATGCTCGCGAAGCAAGCATACATCAAGATAGATGCACTGCAGTATAGATTTTTTTTTTTTTTTTTTTCTAAGTTGTGTCCAGTTGAAAATTTATGTAAGTCTTCGGTTGTCCGTATATGTAGCACGTTGTGTGTATAAACTTGTTTTATTTAATTTTTGTGTTTCATTTTGGAGTTTAAAGAATAACTAAGTGCTTCTTTCGTCTTTTTCAGCCAGAAAATAAAGTATTAAACATGTAAAACATCATTTTTTTTTTTTCGAAAACGAATACTGACTTAATGATTGTAAATTTTCTGAATATTAAAACTAACAAAAATAATTACAAGATAAAAATAACTTTTATATACCGTGTTTTTAAATTTTCTGTTGAATCATATAAACGCTATCAAAGGCAAAGGGAACCCGGAACAATTGGCTAAAAGTATTAAAAAAATTCATTGCTATCTTGTTTTCAGCTATTATAAAAGTTTCAAATGGCTAGCTAGCTAGCCGGGAAGTTAATTAAAAATCGATTGCAAGCTTTGTACTGGTAACGCTGCCGAAAGCAGTAGGAACCCGAAAAAGTTGGCTAAAAGTATTTAAAAAATGCATTTTCACCGTGTTCTGAACTATTCTGATGGTTTCAAATGTCTAGCTAGTCGGGAAGTTAGTTAAATTAATTTTCTGTTGAATCATATAAACGCTGTCGAAGGCAGTAGGGACCTGAAGCAATTAACTAAAAATATTAAAACAATGTATTTTCACCGTGTTCTGAGCTATCTTGAAAGTTTTAAATGTCGGGAATTTGGGGAAAAATCGATTGCAACCTTTGTACTGGTAACGCTGCCGTAGGCAGCAGGAACCCGAAACAGTTGGCTAAAAGTATTTATAGAAAGCATTTTCACCGTGTTCTGAACTATTCTGAACGTTTCAAATGTCTAGCTAGTCGGGAAGTTAGTTAAATAAATTTTCTGTCGAATCATATAAACGCTGCCGATGGCAGTAGGGACCTGAAACTGTTGCCAAAAAAGTAAAAAAATGTATTGTCACCGTGTTCTGAGCTGTCCTGAAAGATTCAAATGTCTAGCTAGTCGGGAACTTAGTTAAAAATTGATTGCAAGATTTGTACTGGACAAACAAACAAGAGTCGAAGTTAATGAAAACATGGTTTAAAAAAAAAAAAGGTACTCAGTCGTTATGGAAATTCATTTTCCCATATAATATAACATGGGCCTTGACTGTCGACGACGAGAGCAGTATTGCTCACGATCATGTATTGCTCGCGACCATCAGCCAAATGTAAATAAAGTTCCTTTTGCAATCTTACATTTTGCATTTCTCGTGGGCACTTTTTGAACTGTTCCGTACATTACGAGTGGTTGTGATAGGAAAAAAGTATCAAAAGTATTATTCAGAATGGTTGAAAAGTACTTTCTTGTAAAAACAGGCAATGAATTTAGAAGTGAGATCTGGAAAAATACTTTTTGGAATTATTCTTAGAAAAGAATGTCGTATTTTATTTCTGCTTAAAAAAAAAAAAAAAAAAAAAAAAAAAAAAAAGTACTTCATTCTTAATTTTAGCAAGATCTCTTAAATGTTATACGTCCTGTTCAGTTTCTTATGATTTCAGTTTGATTTAATGTTTCTGTTTCTGGCATTTTATTTCAGAATAATTAAGTTAAAAAAAAAAAAAAAATGTTAAAAATTTAATAACTTATCTTAAGTGATCACCAGCCGATAGACAATGTTCTTTTTTCAATCTTACATTTTGCTTTTTTTTTTTTTTTTTTTTTTTTTTGTACGCAATTTTAACAGTGCCTACATTACGAGATTTTTTAACAGAGGGAAAAAAGAAATAGAAATATTCCGAATATTGTTTAGAAAAGAGTTGAAAAATACTTTATTGGGAAAAAAAAAAAAAAAAGAAAAGAAAAGAAATGTCTTTAGAAGAGAGATTAAAAAAAAAAAAATGGAGCGATCTATTTTTAGAAAAGAAAATCGTATATTTCTGAAAAAGGTTTTCCTTCCTTAATCGCTGCTGAATCTTCTAAAAATATGTTTCGAAAGATTCCTTTTATAAAATACTTCTAAAAAAAAAAAAATCACTACAACTTAAAATTCCAATGAAAACTTGCAACGTAAGTTTGTAACGTCAAATTGGGTTTCTATAAAAAAATAAAATAAAATAAAATAATAATAATAATAATTTTTAATCATTGTTTAACTTTTAAAAAATGTGTTCCAAATTTAAACTTTTTTTTTTTTTTTTTTACTTTCAAAACAACTTAAAATTCAATTCACAGTGTAGCAATCTAAAGTTTTATTTCCATTTTTCACTGTTAAAAGATAGTACAATTTATTTTAATATGCTTATTTTTCAGGTAATTTAATCTCTATTACTTTCAAGAAACTTACTTTAATATATATATATATATAGCCATCAGACTAGATATTTATTGAGATTAATATTTAAAAACAATGTCTTATTTTATTTCTCTCCAAATAAACTTCTCTTCTTAGCGAAATATTTCAAAAATATGCTTTATCTTTTTTTCTGCTTTCTTTTCTTTCTTTCTTTCTTTTTTTTTTTTTTTCTAAAAATATATAGCATAAGTTAAAGTTAGGTTTCTATTTTCCTTTAAATGAAATACAATACGCAATATTTTTTTTTTTTTTCCGGTGCTGATTTTCTTACATTATTAAATCCGTACTTCTTTCTTTAAACTTTTAAAATAATATCTTGAAAGATGTCGAAATTTATCATTTAAACTGATAACTGCAAAAAATATTTATTAAGATTATTCTTTTAAAAAGAATGGAGTATATATATATATATATTTAATATTTTACTCATTAATTTCAGCCGAATCTTTTAAAAGTTTACCTTTTCTAAGATATATATATATATATATATATATTCCCGGATATTCAAAACAATTGAAAATTCAACTCAATTTTAAACATTTAAACTTTCACTATAATATTACAAAAACAAAGTTATGTCTTCATTTCTCCATAGAAGTATAATATATACGTTTAATGTCGTTTTTCTTTTCTTTTCCTTCTTTATTTCTTTTCTTTTTTTTTTTTTTATGTGTGTGTCATTTACTTACAATTAAATCTTAATTTGAAAAATGAATTAAAATGGTAAGTATTTATTATATTAATCGGTTTCACTTCACTTGTAGAAGAAAAAACATCTATCATTTCCAGTTTCTTTTCTTTCTTTCTTTTTTTTTTTTTCTTTCTTTATTTCTTTTTGTGTTCTTTAAAAGAATTTTTAGCAGACGTTAAAAAGAAGATTGTTAGACTGAAAACGAAGTTACTGTGCAATATTAATTAGAATAATTTTAAAGGGCTTTTCTAAAACTGGAGAAAATGCTTTTTTTTTTTTTTTTCAAATAAAAGTTGATAGGAGAATAAAATTTTCTTTTATATATATACTGGGTGTCTCATAATTCTGTAGACGTTTTAAAAATTCATAAAAAATGAAGAAACTGGTATAATTGAACGTAGTTTGCGTAAAAGTTATTCTCATGAAGGGGATTTTTTTTTTTTTTTAGGGGAAAAAATAGTTAAATTTTTCGTCGATAGAGAGCGCTGCCCGGATGTGTCACGAAAAATATGCAAAGTAGAGTCCTATAAATTACATGGTTTGACGATAGACAAAGCTTGTTTCTTATTTTGCCTCCTGTCTGCGCATACATAAAGTTTTAATTGCGATGGTGAGGGTGACGTGGTGGATAAAGCGTTATTGGTGAAGATGTTTTCTCTCAGGTAAGAGCCGGCGACTGAAGCCACAATTAGCAATGTCGTGACTCCTTTGCAAATTGTGATATGGGGTGAAAGCGGACATTTAGACTAGGATTTATATGCCTGTAAACATTTGCATGCAAAGAAATAAAGTTTTTCACCGAAATTTGCGATTTGCTCACTTAGAGCGCCTTCTATCGACGAAAATTTTAACTATTATTTTCTTCTTTACCAAATAAAATCCTCCTTTAGGAGAATAACTTTTTCGCAAACTGTATTCAATTCTACTAATAATTCTTTCGAATTTATGAATTTTAAAATGTCTACAGACTTATGAGATACCCGGTATATATATACTTAAGATTTAGAAACATATCACATTTTACTACTTGATATAAAAATATTTTATTCTGAAAGCATCTTAAACTTTTTTTAGTGTGATGTTAAATTTCAATCATGTCAAACTGACTTAAGATATATTTCATAAAAGCAATCATAAATGCATTATGATTATCTGAGGTATTTATGTTATCATTTTCCTTATCATTATGTTGTTATCATTATCTTATCATTAGATTCAGTATAATGTATAGTTGCAAACTTTTTTGGGTACCGGCGGTTGACAAAAAGCGTAAACGTTGATAACTATTATAATGCATTTAATCGAAATTAATATATATACAGGATGCATAGGGCCCATCTTTTTATAAGGGCTGTTCTCCCACTTTTTTATTGAGAAAATTATTCTTAAATTTATAAAGTTTCTTTAGGAAAGAAAATTATTGTTAAAAAAAGTGGTGGAAGAGTCCTTACAAAAAGGCAGGTGTTACGCACTCTGTATAATATATATCTAATTTTGTGATCAATTTTCAGCTTATTCAACTTTGAATTAAATAGGAGGGGGGGGGAGGCGAAAAAGGCACGTTTCTTATATATAACAGGTAGTTACCAAATAACTCTAAATAACTGCCCTAGTAGCACAGTGATGGAAACCAATATCTGCCGGTAGTGCACCAATAGCGCCCAATATTGGTTTCCATCACTGTGATACTAGGGTGTTAGCATTGTTGTTAAAACTCGCCTTTTTTTCGTATCAGTTTTTTAAGAGTAATTTTCTTCAGATTTATTCGTAATTTCATATTGGGTAATAATATTCCATTATTTGTATATTATATTCCTTTATTATTATAGATATATTGGAGATCTCATTTCATTTCTTTATTCTTAATCACAAAAATATTAATCTTTTTAACCCTTTCAAGGGCGGTGGGATATAATACTGATTCCCAACTGCAAAAACTCACACAAGATATTTAGTATAAAATTTTACTTTTATAACGTAGAAGGAAAACTCCATTTGTTTCTTTTCCTCTATTGTTTCTCGTGCAATCGACTTTAACTAACCAAAATTTTCTCGCCAAGATAATTTTATGTGAAGATAATTTCAAGATAATTTCATAAAGGCACTCATAAATAATATATATATATATATATTTAAAGTTTATGTTATCTTTGCGTTCAATATACTACGCATACTAGTTGTCTACTACGTATACTAGTACGTATACTACGTATACTATACTACTTTTTTATGTTGTCAATTTTGAGGTGGTAATTAAAGTTTCTAGTTTGAAATTAATTAAATATTTTTCTTTTATCCATATGAGAAAAAAATATCTTTCACATCCAGTTTTAAATTTTGCATTCTTTGCTTGCAATTTTAACAATTTTCATATACATGAAGTGGGGAGATATGTTTTATAATGCCTAAAAATACTTTGTTGAAACCGAACAGAATGCCTTTGAAAAGTTAGAACTGAAAAGAGATTTTATCGGGATTATTCTCGGAGAAAAATACTTTTTTTTTTTTTTCTGGTATTCTATTTTTATCTGAAAGAATATTACATTTTTAAACGCAACTGAACTTTTCAAAAGTGTGTTTTATAATTAGCTACTTTATCAGAACATTTGCGAAATATGCTGTAAATATCTTAATGGGCAAATTCACGAACGGGTTTAAAACAGTAGCATAATTTCGTTGGATAATATTTATATCTTCATATGTTTGTAAACGTCAAGAAGGACTATAAATTTTTATTGATTTGTTCATGTATTTCAAGCCTAAAGTTAGAAACCTTCGCAAGTTCAGAAACAGAAACTGAGTATAGTTGATCAATTTGGCCATTTTCCAGCATTAATAATATTTGAGATATCGAGTAAATGGCCACACCATAATTCCAATAAAAGTAGTTACTTCAAGAGGAAAACTAATATACTGCAGCTTTCTCTAAAACTTTCTTTTATATCATTATATATGACAGCGCCACCTAGCGATTAACGTGCACAGAAAATGAATCATTTTAGTTCCTTACAATACAAATTTTACACATGCAATTTGGTGCAATTTTAACCAATAGGTGCTGAGATATAAGCCATTGGATATTGGTAGAAAATGTGTAATAGAAGCGCCTTTTTCCCGATATGCACCCTACTTAAATCAGCCTAATTTTTCTGAAAGACTATCTTACGTATCAACTTTGATGAGCTTATACAATGTAGAAACTGCGATATAGCGTTTCCTTAAATGGAAGGAATTGCATAACAACGTCATTTGTTGGGAGATTTATAACAAAGTCTAACCAGCACAAATTTAGACCTAGATCCAAACTAATATACAGTTTTATATAATTTTGTGCATTATTTCAGAATAGACAGTACCCGCTGAGTTTTGATAACCACGGTCGAACACACAGACAGACATTTTCTGAAAATGATCAAACCGTCTTTAGGACATCTCCATATAAATTCATCAATAACCGGAAATCGAAAACTTACAAATCGAAAACTTTCTTTTTATGTATATAGAAGAGTATAAAAATTCTTTCGTTAACTTTTTATTTTATATTTCAAATATTAAAGGAAATTTTTAAAAGATCGAAAGACATTAATATATATATATATTTAACTTTTCGAAATTAGTGGAATTTTATTTTATTTTATTTCATTTTAGTTATATTAAAATTCCTGATATCTATTAAACATTATTGTGACCGAAGAATTTTACCGAGGTGATGCAAGACCAATACAATGCAAGCTAGTCCAACTATCTTATTGGATACATCGTTTTGTAAATTCTAATGTATATGCTGAAGATAAAAATCACTTTATCTCCTAATCTTTATACTGAATGTTGTGAACCAAGGTTTCTAGATAGAAAATCTGACGCATCCGACATTTTTGTGCCCAGTATTAATATTTATAATACTGCTGAGTGGCATTGTCCCTAATTTTTCAATTTCAGGTAAAACTTTTTTGATCAGGGACGTATGTGTTGCAGTATTTTATCAACTAGTATTTACGAATCGTAATTTCTATTCTAATTAACTGCTGAAAATTAGCATAAAACTATCGCAAATTGTGGTTGAAAATATACCGGAATATAAACAATCTTGTATTATTAAAAGCTTTACAAAAGCGTAATATTTCTATAGATAATTAGGCTTCATTATTTAGGCTATAGTTGTGAAAGTCAGTTTTTAGAATTTGCAGTTTTAATTAAAGCAGACTGTACATCAAATGTCGGGAGATAGAATGGTCTTATTTATTTATTTATTTATTTTTTTTTTTTCCTATATGGCTCTAATGTGAATTTTCAGATGACAAACGATCGAAGTTGAACTCAGAAAGTCTTCATCTGAATACGAAGGTTCCACGAACGTAGAGTACTTATATCAGAACAGTCAATTATCAAATAATTAAACCATTTTTTTCTCCAAACGTACTCGAATTACTCTAGAAATAACACAAATGACTGAGAAATGCCTGAGATATTTTTACTTCGCCAACTAAGCTATAAAAAAAAAAAAAAAAAAAAAAAAAAGAAAAGAAAAGAAAGAAAGAAAGACCAACAACAGTAATTGACCATTTAATGAAAATTTCTTCAAGTTTTATCTTATTTTTCTAAAAAATATTAATGGATATTTTTGGAAAATTTTAAGTACTAATCAATATATAAGATATAACAATTGAGAACCATTTCTTTGTTCTCTTTTCTACAATTTATGCTACAGGGTGTCCAATAATCGGCCCCCGATTTTATAATTAAATTACTCCTGAACAAAGATAGATTGAAGAATGAAACAAACGACATGTTTATTTTCAAAGCAGTAAAAATCTTCACACAAGTTGAACATATGGTTTCAAATACCACCTGCAGATAGCGCTCGACAAAAATACATTTTCTTAAGACATTAAAATAAAATAATTTCTATGATGAATTTCTCCTATAATTTTTACTATGAAATGCCTAGACATCTTTAAAAAAAAATTTCACATTATCCAACAACGCAAAATAAACATAAGTCTATTGGCACACAGAACTACACATACTTTTATAACATTAATTGCTTTTCTTTGATGTAAGAAAAGCGTAAATAATTACTTCCTGATATTTCATTTCACTTAATTTTGCATGGTACACGGTTCAGAACGCCCGTTGACTCACTAACAACTCAAAAATACGTCATTACTCTTATTAATAATTCTCTCATATAAAAATAACAGACAAAATCTATTTACCAATTTAATGTTTTTCTTTGAAAATTTTACAATTAATTTTAATTGGACATTTCGTTAGCTTCATTTATTACCCAAAAAATAGTAGTATTGTTTAGTTATAAAACAATTTCAGATTAGTGTGGAATTTTATATAAAAATCAATACTAAAAACAAGTTGACGCAGCACAAATTCTTACGTGAAATGGCCTCCTGAATCTGAATATGACGCCCATTTTGCCCTCACCGTTTTTTAGGGACGGCCCCCTATTTTTATCACTTTTCGGTAATTTTGTGACTATAAATTTGATTTTTAGGGAGCGAAAGGCTTATTTTAACTGTTAAATATCTTCTGAGGGGCTACAGAGTTGGAAAATTCTAAAACATGAACATTTTCGGCAAGGGAAAATTTTAGGGGGGAGGGGGATTTGTCACTGAAATTATGCATTACATTTCTTATATTTTTTAAATCTATTATTAATGTTATTTATTAAACATTATATATTTGTTTCTTTTTAAGTGTTGTATTAATTCTTTTTCATTCTCCAAATCAAATTCATGGCCATAAAATTACCGAACAGTGATAAAAATCGGGATAGGGAATGGTGTCCCCAGAAAATAATGAGTGACTGGGCAAAATGTGAGTCATATTCGGATTCAGGAGGTCATTTTACATAAGAATCAGCAAGAATGGTATTAGAACTCGAATATATATATATATATATTGCAGCGCAATGTAATTTGTTTTAAAATTCCATTGCAGTTATTTTGTTTTTTCTAATAAAGTATATTCACGCATTGAAACATTGCTTTGAATTTTTAAATACGCTGTCAAATATATCACTTTCATTAAACATGTATTATGTATTAAAATGTATTTATTTCAATAAACTATTCTATCCATTGCGTCACGCTACCCAAAACTGCAAATAAAATTTTCGCAAAAGTTTTCTTTACAGCACACTATACATATTTGCATACACTTCCAATTAATTTCAGTGAGATGACACAAAGCAAACATTTCATAAACAAATTTCAAGTTTGCGCATATTATATATGAATACTTTTGTATCTGAAATTCCATGCATGTTTCAGTGTCTAAAAACTTAAATTTGTATTTTAACCCTTTGCGCTCGGCATATTTTCCGTAAGACACGCCTTTTGGCGTTCCTTTAAAACGCCACACGTAAAGTTTTAAAGTCTAAATTAAGGCGGAAACTAAAATGGTTACGCATATTTATTTTAATATCTATAGGATATCTTCAGTACTTAAATAAAATTTAACCTAAAATTAACAAGGCTGAAACATATTAAAAATACTTTCCTACCCAATAATAATGATATATATATATATATATTTCAAATAATTCTGAGGAAATTTTAATATACATAATATTGTTTTACTTATGTATGCAGATTTTCTTAATTTTAAGAAGGTAAATTTGCAAAAGATCTTTATAATGGCCACCTTTTTCTTAAAAAATTCTGATTCTTTACTGATTCCTTATTCTAATCAAGAAATTCTAGTTCAGTCGATGGAGTGGGTTAATTTTTTTTTAAATGGACACCATTTTGAAACCGTATAGCGAATCGAGTTGATTAATAAAACTAGTGTTGACCTTAATATGGGCTATATACATACTGTGATTCGTGCAAATCGGTTCATAAAATTCGTGCATAAAATTCATAAAATTCGGTTCATAAAATTCATAAGATTCGTGCAAATCGGAGTTTGAAATTTTCAAGTGGTAACCAAAGTCCACTATCCAACTTTGATTCGAATTGGCTCAGTATGTCGGCAGTTTTCGTGAAAATAATATTTTAATTATTGATATATTTCATGCTTGTCACCATTTCTAATTTTTAAATCAGATTTTCATCAGTATTTTTTCATAGAAATACAGTCGAATCTTGTTAACTTGAACACTGTTAACGTGAATTACTTTTAACATGAACTGTTTCCACGATCCCCATCAAAATGAAGATAAGTTTAGTTATATGAAGATTAGTTACTGATAACATGAAAAAATTTTTTATCCCCCTTGAAATTCACGTGAACGAGGTTCGACTGTATTTTATATTAATTTTCCATGATTAAATAAAGTGAAAATTGTTGTAGAAAATTTCTGGTATTAAATCTCCCGCCCAAATCGGGATACTTGGCGAATATGTATATTAGTTGCAGGGATGGGAACATGGCGTAGAACACATACCACTATTTATGATGCAAATTTTTCTTCTTTGTTAACCACGAATTTATAGGTAGAGAATTTTTTGAAACAAATACTGGTATCAGTTCTGCGCCAAATTCCCATCCCCACGATTGATAAGCTAAGTGGTTGTAATAGGTCGATTTATCAAGAAATAAACCTAAGAAAGAAGGTCTATAACAATTACATAACCAATGTCAATAGAATAGCAGAATAAGTATTCGATGACCGTAAAGACTGTAAAAGAAGGCTTAACCTACAATTACAAATCAAGATTACATGACGAATGCAGGCGTGAATTTAGAAACCTGTTTAGACAACGTGACAGATCTATTCGAATTGAGCTACTTGGATTCGTAGAATAAAAGTATTTCTTCCTTATTTCCTACCGGATTAGGTCAGTGCCTTCACTTGTGTGGCACAGTTCAAGTTTTAAAAGAACATGCTAATTTATTTTAGAATAAGTACATCTTTATGACTTTTTTTACAAAGGTAAACGTGCAGTAAAAATCATTTATGCAGTTATGAATCCAAGGATTAAAACTGCACAATAATCAGTCAGTAGGTTAAATAGATCTTCTTGAACAATAAGGAGACAATAATTTATATGAAGAGGACACAATTACAATCACTGTTGCCAACTTTTTAAATTTAATTTTCACCGGAAATTTTGAAGAATGAAGTTTGATAAACAGTCGATTATATGATAGTCGATTAAACAGTCACGCAGTTAGATAAGTATTACACTTAAAAAATAATGATGGATATCGAAAGTAAAAGTGCGTACAAAATTTTCAACACTAATGAGTATACTACTTATTTTTGTTGACAACCCAACCCCATGTTCATGTTATTCTATGGATAAATTTGTTTATAGAATTACTCATAGAATTACTCATTACTCTTTTTTTTTTTTTTTTTTTTTTTTTTAAGATTTTTAAGATTCTGTTCTCATATTCAGAAAATTCACAATTACTTCTTGTTTTCAAAATAGAAAATATATATTTATAGTCCATAATTTTTAATCACGAGAACATATGAATATAAAATTTGGATAATAAATATGATTGATATGAAATGAATAATCGAATTTTATACAAGTTTGACTTTGAAAATAATTTGTAAATTGGATAATAATATTAATTATTATTATCCAATTTTTCTTAAAAATGCGCATTCGAAGAAAAGAAAAACTGGAGGATATTAGAGAAGGAAAAAAAAAAAAAAAAAAAAAAAAAAATTACTGTAAATAGGTTATAGTTAGGCAAAAATATACATGCCTCCAAACGTTAAATTGCAACAGACATTTTTTTCCCCTTGTATGTATACACTTTCCTTTTGATTCCATAGTGTATTTTTTGAAAAAACTGTAATTATTAATTTGTGAACTTACCAACAAAATAATAAAAATTTCAAAAATCATTTTTAAAACGAACACCTTATTCAAATATCATGTTCATGTAATTATTATTGTTATTATTATTTTTAAGTTATTCACATAAAAAAAGGGGGGGGGCGCTGTAGTAACCCAGTTGGCAGAGCATACAGCTCGTAAATGGAGAATGCCTGGTTCGATATTCGAGATAAATACCCTTGTGTAAATTAATGGTAGTTGATGTACATAAAATCTGTCGTGGCCATAATATTTTCCATGTTCTTTAAAATTAATACTTCTTGGGTCTAAAAATATTTTGCATCACAGGCCACATCTATACAAATGATATTATTAAAGCCATATGTATATATATATATATTTAATCAGGCTACAGAGAGATTTAATCAGGCTTAAAGAGAAATTAATTATAGGGGAGACCGGGGCACAGTGGACCACTTTTACACTTTTAATTTTTTTTCACCAAAAATAAAAAAGCAAGGTGCTTGAAAAAATTAGCAAACATTCTTTAAACCTTTCTTGACATGTCCTAATTTTTTTATAACAATACTTTTATTGCATTACGAATAAAACAATAAATTGTGTGCACTCACAAAGTGGACCACTGTGCCCCATCACCGGGCTACAGTGGACCAACCACTGTTGTTCATGTTCAATTAATATAAATTACTCTTTTTTTTTTTTTTTTTTTTTTTTTTTCTAAAATTAGTTTCTTATGCAGTTCTAGTCTAAATAACCTAATTCGAACATTTTCATGAAATAAAATTACCAAAATTTAAAGGAAATCAAAATAAATAAGAAATCAAATTAGAGAAAGAATCCTATACCAGATTTCCTTTGTTTTTTACGTGAAATCACTAAAAACAATAAGATATATTTTTAATTGTTTATTAATGTTATATTGTTATAAAAAATGTGAAATATATAATTAAACATTTTATTACTATTCAAACATTTTTATTTATTATTTTGAGACATTAATACTTTACATTATATTTGTGAGATAAGTTTAACTAAAAATATTCTACTTTTATCTTTTACATGTTATTTCTAAAAACAACAACAATAAATTTATATAACCTGCTATTTATTATATCACATAATCATTTTATTTATTTTTTTAATATTAAACAATTCAAATAGTTATTAAATTTAGATATTCATAATTATTATACTACTATTCAACTATTTTCCCTTTTCAGAAATTTACTTTATTATAACATTAAGATTATTATTCTTTTTATTAATTATTTTTAGTCACATTATATTTGTATATGTAAATTTAACTAAAATAAATAAGGTATTAAATATAATTTGGACTTTTAGGCACATTGGAATGCGGTCCACTGTGCCCCATGTCCAGCCAAAAAAAAGTAATAATATTAAAATTCTATATAGACAATAAATATGCTAATATTTTTTATAAATTTAAAAATAATAATATCTTACCTTTTCTTAACAACTATCCTATACTTGTAGTCAATAGTTCAGTCCTGATAAAATTAAAAAAAACTTCAAACTTGAAAAATTACTTTCAGCAGCTCAAAACATAAAAATTGTATAAAATGGCTACCTTAGCATTTACCATGTGGTTTTTTGGATGTATACAAGTAGTACCATGCTTCCATCTGTGAGTCTCAATATAAACTATAAGAGTTAAATATTAAGAGATTTAAATAGGGGTGGTCCACTGTGCCCCAGTCTCCCCTATATGTAATATGAGAATGTGCATCTTAATTTGTCAAAAATGTCATTTGTCATTTAAAAAAGTGCTTTCATATTACTTTTTTAAATAAAAAAGAAAAAAAGAAAAGAAAATTGGAAAAATAAATAATTAAAAGATATCGTTTAAAGTAAAGTATAAATGCAACATATTCTCCGTAGGTTCGGTATTCTCGTAATAAGTAAACATGCGCCGCGCCGCCTGCATGAACTTGAAACCTTTCGGTCTTTTAAGCTTCATTAACTTTAGAAGAATCGAAATACACATTGGAAAAGAAAAAAATAAAATAAAATAAAATGATGTCTTGTAAATTTTATGGGGGAGGAGAGGGTGAATCGATGCATGCTTTTATTTTATTCAAAAATAATTTCTTTGAAGTGAAAAACTGTTAGGAACTGGATGATTTACAGCTTGTTGACAAACAATACAGCTAAAACAAATCTAGTGTAAAGAAATTAGATTTATGTATATCCATAAAATTTCACATAACTTTTTGAAATACTTTACAATAGCTCACATAATTAAGTTTAATACATAACATTTACTATCTTCTTTAAAAGATTAAAATATTTTGTAATTAAAATAATAATAATTATTTTTATTATTAAAATAATAATAATTATTATTATTATTATTATTTTAATTTAATATTTTTTGAAGTTCCAATTTAATAAATACGTTATTGTGATGTACATATTAAAAAATATTTTGTAATTAAAAAAACAATAATTATTTTTATTATTAAAATACTAATACTAATAATTATTATTATTATTTTAATTTAGTACTTTTTGAAATTCCAATTTAATAAGTACATTAGGATGATTAGGGTACATGAGTTTAAATTCCAATTTAATAAATACATTAGTTGACTGAACAAAAGACTTCAGTGCCTCCAATGATATTACATGAAATTTTTAACTTTTAAAAGTAAATTAGAGCTCTGAAAAATAATTTTTAGTCTCGGGCTACGGCAAAAAGAAAACCGGCGATGACTGTGGACGTAATATGAGAATATGCACGAACATAATTTGTCAAAAGTGTCATTTGTCATTTTTTGTTGTTGTTGTTGTTGTTGTTTAACGGAGCTTTCATCTCTTTTTTTTAAAGGGGAAAAAAATTATGAAAACTGAAATACACACACACACACACATATATATATATATATATATATATATATACATACATTTCATTAGTTCAGTATGTCCATAATAATAAGTGAACAACGTCTGCATGTACTCAGAAAGTTATTGTTATGCTTCATTAAATTCAGAATAATCAAAATAAAGGAGTGGAAAGGTAAAATGACGGCTTCTTTTAAATTTTATGAAGAAATGAATCGATATACATAATTTATCGATTCAGAACAAAATTGCTTTGAAGTTGAGAATTCGATGATTTACAATAGCTTGTTAACAAGATAATGGTGTTAAAAATCTAATGAAAAGGAAGTGGATTTACGTATTTGTGTAAAATCTCCCACAGCTTTTAGAAATAATTTACAGGGGCTCATATAATTGAGTACACGACATAGGATTTGATAATAATGTAATTTGCAGCAAAAGTTTTTTCATCGAAATTTCAAAACTGAAAGTCGCAAAATTTAGTTTGAAAATTCTGCGATTTATAACAGCTTGTTAACAGACGGTATAACGAAAAAATAGTAAATTTATATACATGTATAAAATCTCACATAATTTTTAGAGATAATTTACAGTGGTTCACATAACTGATCAGCATGCGACGTAGATTTATATATATATATATATATATATATATATATATATATAAACGCATTTAAAAATTGTTTTCCTCTTTAATACTTAAAATTGATTTTTTTTATTATTACAAATCGCCAAAATCAAGAACTCAAAATTTCGAATTTTCAAAAGTCTTAAATATACAGTGGTTGATACAGGTTTTAATTTTTGGGGCCCATTTTTGTGGGGGAAAAAATTATTTTTGTAAATTTTTTATTTATTTATTTATTTTATTTTATTTATTTATTTATTTATTTTTATTTTTATTTTTTTATTTATTTATTTTTTGTGAAAATCGAAATATTTTTGTGAAAAAAAGAATTGTCGCTAGAAGCCTTTCATTTTAGCAATTACTCTATCTAATGTTTGATGTCAAGTTAATAACATTTTATTAAACAAGTATAGACATTAAAAATAATACTGTAAACATGTAAAAAAATTACAAAAGTATTATTTTTATAAAACAGAATTTATGAAGGGGCCCATTTTAGAGATTTGAATTTTGTGAAGAGGCAGCAAAAGGGTCCCAATTTTTGCTTGAATCGACCCCTGATATATCCATCATTTATCATTTGATCGTGTTTTCATTTCCGTGCTTCTAACAGAAACAACAAAAGTAAAGGAGATTGTTTAAAGAAAAGGCTGCACGGTAATTTACTCAGAGTCGGTGTACACGTATGGTAATGGATAAATATCATATGCATTTATCGAAATCTTTCGTTGCTTCAGGCTTCACTAGTTTCTGATGAATCGAAACTCACGGCGGGAAAATAAAATTTGACGTATTAATTTTTCTAAAGAAATGAGTCGATATCATCTTTCTTTTTGGAAAGAAATCACTTTCACATGAAAATAGTTCATATCGATGACAAATAACTTATTCTTCATTCTTATCGAATATTGCTATAATCATAAGTGATGAAAAAGTGAATTTAGTTATGTGTAGCTCTTGTAAAGTGCATTTCTAAAATGAATCAAACTTGTAGATTTTTCTTTTTTATGTTCTGAATGTATGCTTGTTTACACATTTCTTTCTTTCAATGCTCTGTTTATAGCTTTCATTTTGTTTTACCAAAAGAAGATTTTTTTAATGTAACTAATATATTCCGTAGCAAATATATTAACTGTGATTAATATTTCTTTCTGTATTAACATCAGAAATAAAATATGAAAATTTAATATAACGGAATTTCTATCCGTTTCATAAAGGGGAAAACCAATTGCCCATCTGCGCAGCACTAGTGCGACGTAAAACCCAACCAACCGTAAAGGGGAAAAATATTAAAATATTGAGAAATCAGTTAACCCTTTCAGGGGCAAGCAAATTTTATCCATTTAAAATCAACAGCCACCAGAAATCACCAACAATATTAAGAGACAAGAAATAAATGAAGTTATTCGTCTAAGTTATAAAAGAAAATTAAAAAAAAAAAAAAAAAATTCTGGGGACAGTTTTCGCAATTTTGAATTAAAATCTGTAGTTGTGCTGTTCAGCCACCGCCCCTGAAAGGGTAAACGAAATATTTTTTTATTGCTGATTACAATCACAGGTATCGCCTAGTGGTCGAAATTTTTTTTAAGTGAGCATTTAAATGATAAATAAGGAAATTATAAACTTCCGTGTAAACTAAAGTCATAAAATTTATCTATAAATCGGTAAAAATATCTTACTATCAGATCGTAATATATATATATATATATGTATAATTTTACTAGTACATTAAATATTAAATTGTTAAAAGGAATTTATTACTTGTTAAAATGTCGCCATTTTTAAAAATATGCCCCAAAGAATTTAAATTGCAAATAGCTATGAAATGTCGCCACATAGCCAAGGCTCTTTCAAAATCTCGAATAATATCATACCCTCCAACATACTAATTAATATTAAGTAGTATTGTTAGCTCCGCCTTCTTTTTCACATCAGTATATTTTTAGAGTATTTGTCTTCTTATTTAATCGCAATTGCGTTTGAAGAATATTACTGTAAAAATTTATTGGTGGGAGAAAAAGGGCGGAACTAACAATACTACGGAATATTAATTAGGATGTTGGAGGGTATGTAATATTAAAAATAAAAACAGGAGCTAATGAATTTTATAGAAAAATTATTTAAATTATTAATTTAATTTTTTACATACTAATTATATTTAAGCTGCTAAAAAGGAATCTTTGTTTAGAAAATATCCACCCAATTTTTATTTTAACCTGATTTATTTTACTCCATATATTTTTCTAAAATCAGTTTTACATATCAGAAAATTATCTGCTGAAAAATAATGTTTGAAAGCCTAATACATCGGTATCAGCGGATAGACTTTTTAATTTATTCTAGAGCATTGTTAGTATCCGCTTCACAATTTTTTTTACACCACTTTTTCTAAATAGTAATTTTCTTCTTATTTAATTATAATTGCATATTAGAAAAATTACTAAACAAAATTGTAAGGTGTAAAAAAAAAAAAAAAAAAAAAAAAGCTGATACTAGCAATGCTAGAATAAATTAGAAATGCCGGTACATTTGGTATAAGGTATCAGTTTTCAGTTGGTAATCAGGGCTGGTGACAGAAATTATGGGCCCCTGGGCAAATGAAAATAGTGGGCCCCACCCCTTCTCACTTTTCAATCAAAGAACGGTGTAGTTTATAAAAAAAAATTGTTATAGTCCTACCTTTTGAATTACACTAAAAAATATTTGGCATAGGTGGACTACATTGCTTTATGCATTTGTTTCTATAAATCTTTAAGGCATTTTAAAAGCAATTAACTCAGCCGATTTTCCAGTCACAGTCGCAGGCTGTAATGTCCAACTCGTAAAATTACTGTAATGAAGATATTTAACTGCCATATTTAGCAGTATCAAAATCCCTAAAATCTAATTGAAAAATAATAATTAATTAATTAACTGAAGTCTTTCCCAGTGTTCAAATAATAAAACTGAATTTTATTGAAAATTTTAAGGATCTATAAAAGGATGAATACAATAATTTACATTATAGAGTTAACAAATATTATTGAGCGGAGTGGGGGAACAAAGTGCAAGAAAAAAATCGATATCCTTATAGAACTACATCTAAAAATCAAGAGGTGAAGATGATTGAGAGAAAATGATTATCGCTAGTTTTCATTATATCATTCGCGAAGATCAAAGTTCATACGAAGAACTTGCTTGCTGTTTTCGTTTAAAAAGTAATGTGTCATTTTTGAAAAGGTCACCAGAAATTCACTCGCAACGAATATTAGAAAATTAACATAGTTTTGCCAAGTTTAATTCGTGACAATTAGCAAGATAAGCAGACTTTTTCACTAGTTTATGTAATGTAGAGACTGCGACAATCAGGCACCAAATGTTACATTACAATGTAAATTATTTCGTAACCCAGATTATCGTAGATTTTTTTTTTTTTTTTCTTTCCCCGATTGACGAGGACTTTTTGGATATATTATTGTGGAAATCGCTGAAACGATGTATTTTAAGTTTTTAGATACCTGCAAAAATCGGCTCTCGTTCGATGCTAGGGAGTCAAATAAAGAAAAAACCAATCAATGAATTTTATCAACAACTGGCTTGTCCATTTTCACTTATTACAAACCCGACACATTAGTTTATTCCGGGACATTGTTAGCACCCACCCTTTTTTCACACCACTTTATTTGCTGTCAAATCCTCTCCAATATGTAATTATGGTTAAATAAGAAGAAAAATATCCATCAAGAAAAGTGGTGCGAAAAAAGAGCGAGTACTAACATGTCCTGGAATAAATTAATATGTTGGCATGTCTACATATTAGTCGGAACTGCTAAAGACTGGGAATTCGAATATATGAATAATATTAATATTTTTTCTCTGAAAATAAATAATTGAATTTATAATACTTGCCAACATTGTAAATTTTTAAATCAGATTTGTTCCCATTACCGTGAAGTATGTATTGGGTTGTTCGGAAAGTCATTTCGTTTTTCTCAGCAGAGGACTTAATTGTATTTTTTTCACACCTTCTTCACATTTAAGTTGCATTGCCATTACATATTGTGACAGCTGATATAGCAAGGCTTGCTTGTGAAAAAGGTCGTTTTATTCTGCTCAATAGTTTTTGATTGGTGCCCTATCAAATAAAGAAAATCAGAAGCGACATTTTCGGCATATTTTGTTTTTGCTATCAAAAATGCGAAAATACTATTCAAACAAGGAAAAAAAAGTATACGATGTGTGCACAGAAAATTTATTTAAAGAACGCTATTGTCAAAACTGGTTTACCAAATTTTGTTCTGGCAATTTTGAGTTGAAGATGCATAACGTTCTAGAAAACCAGTTTGTGCTAATGAAGACAAAATAAAGTATTGATTTATGAAAAACTGCCAAATAACAACTCGTGAGATTGCTAAGAAACCGATCAAAGTGGAGAATATATAATTCATTAAAATATTTATACAATATAAGAAAATCGTTTTTCATTTTCGAAGGAAAAAACGAAATTACTTTCCAAACAACCCAATATTATTATTTTTCTATGATTAAATAAAGTGAAAATTGCTGTAAAAAATTTCTGGTATGAATTCTCTCGCCGAAATAGGGAGACTGTCAGTTATAAATATACGTTTCAAAAAAAAAAAAAAAAAAATATCCAGTTTAAGGTATAGTTTTTAGCGCAAGGTATAATACTCATCGTGATATATCAGAAATCGAAATAATATATTTTTTACAGATATTCTTACTCGTTTTGTAACCATTAAGAATAATATTCTTTTTTTATGTAATTGCAACTTAATTAAATCCTATTTCAACCAGAAGCCCGTATTCAATTTATTCCCGGAGATTATTCAATAAGAAGTTCGATATATTTTTGACTTATCATGATACATCGGGAATTGTCGGCAAACATTAAAAATAACTTTTTTTTTTTTTTTTTTTTTTTTTTTTTCTGAATTCAAATTAAATTACATCCGATTTTGTGCTATTAAGAACAGTATTATAACAACACTCTACGTGTTTTATTACCATGTTTTTATTAACTTCTATATTCTTGTTTGTCCGGTACAAATCTTGCAATCGATTTTTAACTAACTTCCTTACTGACTAGACGTTTGAAACTTTCAGAATAGCTCAGAACCCGATGACAACACAATACTTCGAAGCCCGATTTTCGAATTTTTGATTAGTTTTCTTTTAATTAATTAAAATATGAAAATAATAACCTCCTAATAGCTTAGAAAATAGCCATTAAAATATTAGCTATAATTTAATTGTTGCCAAAAGAAAATACGAGTTTATTTTCTTTCGACATAAAAATAAATACATTTGATTAAACGTGAAGGTTAAAAAATATAAAAAGTTAAATTATACATTTCACAAAAATTGACGTCATTATCACTTTAAAAATTTTATACACATTCATAATGTGCTAATTTATATCTATAGTTATGATTCAACAGAAAATTTAAAAACGTGGTGTATAAAAAGTTATCTTATAATTATTTAATTACATACTTGATATATATATATATATATATATATATATATATATATATTTAATAGCATTCAAGTTTTTAAAAACTGTTTCCAGTGTGTGCTACAAGGAAGTAGTTTTTTCTCATGAGGTTGTTAAACTATTGATAATGGGTAATTGCAATGTGCACGGACCCGCATCATTTGTAAGGACATGCTTCATTAGTTTCGATAGGTTTGTACACGCAAGTAAAAAAGTTGAACACGTTTCAGCTTTATATGAAAATGAACTGATAGCAATTCGTTATTTTTATAGTAAGTTGTTTTGACACTGAGCCAGTTTGATGGAGTCAATGATTTAGAACATCCGGCAATATTGAAATTGTATTATTAAAGCGTTTATGCTGATTTATTGATATAGTGTTGACTTATAGATTAAATAATCAAATTAGTTAATTTCTATAAAATTACTTCATCAGTCATTGTTAAAATTTTCTTGTCAAGTGCTGAATTTTATGTAAGGAACACGTGTATGCAGTTTGTGATATAGGATCACTGTTGCTTTCTTAAAATGGTTTCTTAAAAATGAGTGAAATTATTCATTCAGCGTATTTCTTAGAAATGTGCGAAACAATTTCTTAATTTAATTTATATATATTTTTTTTTATTTTTCTTTCTTTCTTTATTTTTTCAATAGTTAATATTTATTATAATCCTTTTTTTTTTTTTTTTTTTTTTTTTTTTTTTTCACTTCACAACTTTAATGCTGTTATATAAAACTGTAAATGTGACAATGGTGTTACAGCATTTTGAAAAAATAATGAAATGAAATGTAATTCACAATTTAATAAAGCCTACAGCGTTACCAATTGTACGATAGTTATCGTAAACATCGTTGCTAAGTCTCTGAATTTAGCGGGAGATTTCATTCCAGAAATTTTTCTATAGTGAATTTCACTTTATTTAATCATGTAAAATTAATATGAAACATTACGATCAAAAACTGCCGGTGTGAAACCTGATTTACAAATTAGAAATGTTGGCAAGTATTATCGCAAGGTTGGCAACGCTGCCTAAACATAAGCACAGGTCGTACTCTCCGCCTTTTTTTTTTTTTTTTTTTTTTTTTCAGGATACTGTCAGGAATAAGCAATTTCCGCCTTGATTGCTACCACTGTTTTTTGTACAACAATGTACATCCTGTTTACGGTAAAAATAGCATAAAGATTTCTGCATGAAATTAGTGGTGGCAAAAATAGTGATAATTTTTCATCCCTGAAAAGTGTACCCCCCCCCCCCCCCCCCAAAAAAAAAAAAAAAAAAAAAAAAAGTAGGGAATACGATTCCTGACATAAGTCAACCATTAGTGCAAATTGGTGCAGAATTTGAAGCGATGTGTAAAAAAAAATAAATAAATAAATAAAGTTTTGTTCATTTCTCAAACCGTCTTCATCAGTAAAAAAAAAAAAAAAGAATTTAATTGTAATTATGCATACGTTAATTTTACATAAATTAACCTTCAATTGATTTACAATGAATGATTTACAATGTCCATGAAATATATTAGACAGCGATTCAGCTATGTTTTATATATATACTATGTTTGGAAGATTAGTGTAGAAATTTTGCGCAAATCTGTATCTCAATATCTCGCTTGCTATTTGAGCTCTAACTTTCGATTTGAGAATTTTTCAAACAATTCTTCGTAGACAAAATGACAAATGATTCAAAAAGAAAGAATATTAATTTTAATATGCGTTCTGCATCACTATTTTCGTAGAGTAATACTATTTTACAATAATTTTCTAAAATGAAGTATAAAATCATTATTCTGAAATATTGGATGCAAGAAGCTTCATCCACACCTTTCTCTCTTTTTCACTAAGTAAATATAATAATAGTATTGACGGAAAGGGGTATGGTATAATACATGTTGTTAATGTATTCATTCATTGTGAGTGAAAAATTGTTCATTCATGCAAAGTTGTTCGAAATTTAAACTTATATAAATATTTACAGACCAGGGTAAAAACTGACAAAAATTTGGTGTACATCAAAGAAATTCAATTAACCATTGAGGCAAATAAATGAAACTAATCTCTGTACTTCATCTCATAACTATAGCCAAGGGAATAAATTTTGCAGATTGGTTGAAATTTTTTTCATTATAATTCATTTTTAACATTCAGCGTTGTGTACTACAGTTTGGACCCTCCCCCACCCCATCCTTGGAATTATTTTCTGACTGCGGCCTTGCTTCATTAGTTTTAGAATAACAATAATAATAAAAGGTGTATTCCGAACTCTGGTGAGAAATGAATCGATACGTGCTTTCTTGTTTCAGAAGCGGATTGTTTTGACACATGAGCCAGTTTCATGAAGTCGATGATTTACGGCTTATCAACACCCTAGTTCTAGTGCATGAGCAGTCGGAACTTTTGTAAAATGGGCAGGAAACCGATCAAAAATTGTACAAAATGACGTATAAGGTAGGTGCTCCAGTAATTGACATCTATCCCGAAATAATTAATAAATAAGAAAAACAATAAAATCATACATTTTACATATAAGATTTTTAACATTTTATGTCAGACACTGGAGCATAGGGTGCTAATAACTGGTAAAATGAATAACTAGCAGTGTCAAACTCTAGAACATATGGGGCAATTACTGATAAAATGAAAAACTGGCAGTGTCAATTACTGGAACATTGAGTGGGTGTCAAATATAAAATTCATAAAAAAAAATGTTATCAAATGTACATATTTTAACATATATGTAGTTCTGGATGTCTCTCATACCATATGTACTAACTTAAGATTTCTAAAAATATTTTCGGATGACTAGAACTTTAAAAACATCAGAGATTGCTCTAAAAGTGTCAATCACTGGGGCACTTACCCTACATCATAAAAAAAAAAAAAAAAAAGAGGAAGGAAGAAAATGAAAATAAGAAAGAAAACTTAATGATTAATTAATGCATATTAAATTTTTAATGTAAAATAAAGGGAGCAAACGTAAAACAATATAAACTAAAACGAAATTACAGTAAATTATTTAATTCCTTATCGATATATTAATCTGCTATCGAAATAGAAGAAACACAAATTTTTAAAAGGTAGAAAAGCCATCGTTGTCAAAACTTGTCATGTCTCAATCAAATGCTATTCAATTAACCAATGAAACAAATTAAGGATGGTCACTTTTTATTACTTCATTAATTTTCTGTAGAATCGAAACCCCGAAGCGGTAAAAAGGTATGTTCGTAACTCTCTGCTAAGAAATGAATCGATACACGTTTTCTTGTTTCGGAAGCAGATTGTTTTGACACATGAGCCGGTTTCGTGAAGTCGATGATTTACGGGTGATCAACACCCTGAATTGTTGAAGTTCTGGAAGCCGTAAAGAGACATGAGTAAGTTGAACTTTAGTAGCAGTGCGCGGGAAAAGTGTTTAGCAATTATACAGGGATGAAGTATTCATCGTAAAGAGAAAATATATGTTAGTTGATATAGGTATACTGTTGTCGTCAATAAAAAGCGATAAAAAAAGTAAAAATGATTACAAGGAATTATTTTATTGCTTATTTATTGATAGATTAATGTGCTTGATGGCATTGTCATGGGTTATCGAAACAACAAATCTCTAGTAATTATACATCTAATCATACATATCTAAACTCTTCGGTTGTTTAATGTATAACTTTAGTAATTGATAAATTAACTATATCAACGAAAATAAGATTACTAGACATTTTTAAATGGTTTATTGATAGATAAATGAGCCTATATATAAATTAGCATAGTTATAAAAAAATAAATAAATAAATAAATAAATAAATCATTTTTAGCTCATTCTAAAGTGTCAAAAAATCAATACTAATTAAATTTTGAACAGCAACTATTCACCTTCAAGTAACAATTAACAATATTAGACTGAAGGGGGATTTTTTTTATAAAAGAAAAAAATAACAGTTAAAATTTTTGTCAATAGAGAGCATTGTACGTGAGCAAATACCACATTTCTATGAACAACTATATTTATTTGCATACAAATGTTTACAGGTATATAAATCCTATTCTATGTTTTCGCCATAACCACAAGTTACTGTTTGCAAACAAGTTAAGCACCGCTAACTTCAGCTTCAGTCAGTGGTTCTTACCTAAGGGATAACATAACATCTTCACCATCAATCGAGTCCGCATCTCAATTAAAACTTTATGTATGTGCAAGTAGGAGGCAAAATAAGAAATAAAATGTGTTTATCGAAAATCGTGCTATATAGAACTCTAATTCGCATGTTTCTCGTTACGCATCAGTGCAGCGCCCTCAATCGACAAAAACGTTAACTATTTTTTTCCCCTTTACTAAAAACAATAAATAAATATTCCCCTTCACGAGAATAACTTTTTCGCAAACCGCGTTTAATTCTACCAATTCCTTCAAATTTTTTTTGAATTTTTAAAATGTCTACATATCTTATGGGACACCCGGTATATGGGTAAGAGGAAGTAAAAAGAAAGAAAAATGGAATCATTTATTGGTTTACTGATAGATTAAACAATGCATTAAAAACATTAAGAGTTTTAAAATAAATAAATAAACAAATAAATCATTGCTTTTTTAAAATGCCCAACTCTTTGTAAAAGTATATTTATACGCGTTTTTTTTTTTTTTTTTTTTCCCCTCTCTCTCCTATATACATTAGAAGAAAGTATTTAATTCGTGAAATTTTTAGAACTCCAGTTTTCGATGGATTTGCATGTTTTGAGGTGCCCCAAACAAGATTTCACTATTTTTAGAAAATGTGTGACTGTATGTCAGTCTCTCTCTCTCTCTCTCTGTGTATCCAACATTTATCTCAAGAAGACGAGCCAATGAACAAAGTTTAACCAAATTTAATATTTAATTGGACTAGGTGTTCTTAAATTTGTGAGGATTACATTATGGGAATAGATAACTAAACTGGTAGCGCTGTTATTTCCCTAAATGTATTTACAAATGTTGTCAGGTATGGCAAAGTGCTACAATTAAAACTCGCACTTTGCGGGTAAAACGTGAATGTGCTGTTTTAGGATTCAAGTCGACCAATAGAGTTAGTTCTCATCCTAAATTAAAATCGTAACTTGTCATATGCTAATAAGTTTGGAAAGTGAGATGGATAAAAGGAGAAGGAAGATTGTTTTCGAGGTTAATGGTAGGGAGGTTAGCGGCTAGAGTTAGTTGGAAGGAGAATAAGTTAGTGAGTTGAATATAAGTCGAGCAGATAGCGGTGTCAGGGAATCCTCCTGCTATCGAAAGGTTACTGAGCCGCGAGGATGATTGAAGTTGGTTAAAATTATGGTGGTTAATGATTTAAAGTTAAAGTAGTTAGCATGGCTGCCCATCTTAAGTTACAAAGATACTAAATATAAAGTCCAACGCCCGCCTTTTTGTTTAAGCTCAAATAAAAGCTCCATTGATTTTATAAATCTGACTTTGTGTTATTTCATGACTTCATTAAGTAATTAAGTAAGTTTCAGCTTCAAGATAAAGTTAAGTTAAATAAGGATGGCGACGACATTAAGGTCGCTACACTGTAATTCAATTTTCATCAACAGCTTTTTCCCTATTACGAATTAAGTGCTATGGCAGCTTGCTTTAAACACTAGAAAACAGTCAAATCTACTGGCAATGTTATGGAATGTTTTAGAAATGTACTGCTAATTTTGTTTCTATAAATCTATAAAATCATTTTTGAAGTCAGAGCTATAATAAGATCAAAACAATCACATTGAAAGTAAGTCAGTCACATACCGAGTAAGTCTTCTTTTTTTTTTTTTAATTAAGTTTCATTATCAGTGACGATTGCAAACGGCGTTCATCATTGTGGATTGTTAATAACAATACATAATTGTACATAAATTAATATTTTCAGCCGGTAATATTAAAGTGACACTCCGTATGTTGGTAGTCATCTTAATTAACGGTTTTTAATAATTAGCGACGACATCCAAAATGAATTATGTAGTCCTTTTCATACTTTTCTAGCGATAGTACTAAAATTAATTTTGGCTATCAGCTTCATTAAAACACTTCAGTAATCTATTATACCATGAATGAAAGTTTGTTGATAGCTTAAAAATATTATGTCAACTATTATTATTATTCCAATGTAATTAATCTTCTTCAGTACGACGATGGGTAACCCCCCCCCCCCTCCCCTTCCGCCATAAGCGAAATGTAATAAGAGAAAATATCCGGTTCGACCACCTCTATAATTCACAGCTCATTAACACGTTGTTGGCCGAACCCAAAAACTTAAATGAAAGATAAATTGTTAAGATAAGCATAAAGGATAAACTCGTATTATAGGCATAAGTTTTTTTTCTTTTTTTCCTGCAACAAAAGAGGCGTGTATTTTCTTCTTTTTTTCTTTAAGTACATTGTGCAATTTGTATTATTTGCATAGATCATACTCTCTCGTTTTTTCCTGGGAGACTTCATACTGGGAATTTTCTATAACAATTTTCAATTCATTTAATCGGAAAAAATAAATATGATAAAACTTGTATTTTTTTTTTTCTTTAATAAGAAAGGCGTGCATATATATATATATATTAAGCGTCTTGTATACAATTTATAGCATTTGCTTCAGACCAGAATCACCAGAACGTCAGACTAGAACATTTGCTTCAGACCAGGGAAACTTCAAACTAGACATTTTCTAACATTTTTCAAATATTAAATCGGAGAAAATAAATCAGATAGATTTCTAATTAAAAAAGAGTGGTAATAAACTGATTAAAAATTTTGGAAGTTTATTATTAGGTTTAGGTTATATAAGCAACGGTAATAGTTATCTAAAGCAATAACTGAAATGCTTTAAGTTTAAATGAGTGTAAACTATTCTCATTCTGAATAACAGAAAAAATACCACGTTTATTACGTTGTAGAAATAACATATATTCAGGAGAATGCCAAAATAAATAAATAAATAGAATTAAATAAATAAATAAATAATAGATCAAGGTCGAATATAAAAGAAAAGATTTAAAGTTTGTATTGCTATATAATGCTGACTCTAGAATAAAAGTGCCGCCGGGGGGAACTCAATAAAAAGGGCAACCTATTTTCAAAAAGGGCATTATTTGCATAGTTTTCGGGCTTCTATATGTTGTGATTTTTGTACATGAGAAAAGTAAATTCCTAATTTTACGTGTATATATGTAGACTATATGCATTTGTTCTTCCAGGAATGCTGTAAAACTATTGCTAAAAGATACATGTCAGGAAGGCCTCTGAACATTTAAAATGTTAAGAAAAGGTCACTTGGTATATAAAAATGTTTCTAAAAAGGACCGCCGGGTGCCAAAATGGGTTGTAAAGGGGCCGCCGGGTAGAACACCCTGCCGAATAGGCCTAGTCAGCATTACTATAATGTCTGCTTGCATATGTATTTATATTTGTAGGACACGATCTCTAACCTCTTGATGTCGTCTCTGCTGGGGCTCGCAATATAAAAAGCGCTTTTTTTTTTCCTTCGTAAGCCGTCATTTTTAAAAATGCACATGGGAACATGTCTCTTGTTTGAAATATTTTTTTCCTCAGTCTGCCCTCTAAAGAAATGCATTGCCCATCTGCGCAGCCCTAGTGCGACGTAAAACCCAACCATCCATCTAAACAAATGCAGAAAATCGTGAAGTAACTAAAATTATTGACCATTGTACAAAAAATAACCTTTTGCATAGTCAGTATCATTTTTTATCCCTGTAGTAGAATTTTCTGTATCAATCTGCAGCAAAACAAAATTTGTCTGCAAAATCTAGGAACACCGGCCCAAGTCTGGTATCACAAAAAGTATTAACAATTGATAAAAATCTGTAAAATTTGCATCAACAAAGAAACCAGATAAAGAATATACAACAAGTACCAAAATCTAGAGACATAATTAAATGTAAATTATATTTGTGTTTTTACGCTTGGCATTCCTTTTTGGAGATGTTAAATTAATCTGCAGAGCTTTAAACAATCTGCAGCGCTCGCTGCCGTGCGGCACAGTTTCTGCTACTCGGTTTCTGATAATGCTAAACTCCGCAAAAAGGGTATATAAAGGGAAAGGGTATATATTTATCTTGGGTTTTTATAATATTCGGCTGCACTTATATTTGAAGAAGCCCTAATTTCAAGATAACGTCTAAAGAAAAGCATCCAAATTATATATATTTAACTAAGCTGTAATTTTTAAAAATTGTAAATGAAAGTATTTTTCTTACTATTTCAAATATTTATCATTGATAATCGATATATTTTCAATATCTTCTTTTTCATTTTTCTCTTAGAACAAATTATAAAATTTTATCCCCACAACTGAATTTAATTATAATTAAAAGTCATTACTCTTACTATCATGAATTGTCGTATGCTTAGACTTATTCTTTATTATTCATTTTATAAGATTATGAAATAATATTTTTTCCATTTTTTCACAAAGATATTCTATAACGCATATTCAAAAATTGCTAACTGCAACTTTGAAGAATTAGTTAGAAAAAAAGAAAGAAAATGATAAATGAATTTAAACTTATCAAAGAAATGAATTCTGTACATATTTTCTTTCCAAAGCAAAATGTTTTAACTCAAGGGCTTATTCTACGCTTCAGATGATTTATGACTGATTAACATATGTGTTGCCAAACGTGAAATGTCAAAAAGAAATATCAAGATAAACGACAAAGAGACACGATTTTCGAAATAATTTTATTGCTCAACGAGAACAAAAAATACATCAGAGAATTTTTTTCATTTGTTTGAATAAAATTAAATAAGCAAAAATGGCAATGAAAATAATTTAGTCAAAGATTTTAAAATGCTCACCAGTTTTTTTTTTCTTTTGTTTTTTCCTGTAAAGTCATACTATTTTTTTTTTTTTTTTTTTTTTTATGCTATCCAATTTAACATTTAAAACTTTTCTTTCTCTATTTATTTATATTTTACGTTTTGTATATTTGACATTTTTATTCATACTTTCCCCCTTTTTTTTTTTTTTTTTTTTAAGCAATGGTAATTTTAACAGAAATAATCTTGCGAGTGATTTATATATTTATTTATTTATAACACAATTTGTTTTGTAAAGTCTTTTTTTTTTTTTTTTTAATATTTAAGTGAAAAATGTATTATTTTATTTCGAATAAATGACATCGCGTGTCTCCAAAATAGATAAAACACAATAGAAAAAGTTTAGAAAAGAAAGGAAAAAGCATAATTTAGTATTATTTATTTATATTTATTTATTTATTTAATGATAAAATTATTGGTAGGCTTATGCAGAGGGCCACAAAAAATATTGAAACATGGTTTATATTTTTACCTATTCGAGATAAATCGGTATTGCATTTTGGAAAATTTTTCAAAATAGATACAAAATATAATACCACGTTGTTAGAAATATATACATATATATGTATATTACCATTGGCACATAAAAAGGCAATTGAATCGAAAGAGATAACAATAAATATATAAATAAATATCTCCCCATAAGTTTTCAAAATGTTACATTTTTTAAATTTTTATACAATTCTACTGGGCAAATTGGGGCGATTAGATAGATATCTGTCCGTCTCTATGCATATATATATTAATTATGTATCCCAAATCCCGAGTGCGAGACCATAAAAATGAAATCCGCCTGCTTCCAGCCATTGCATATAGCAGACCACAATTTCTTTCACTCTATTAAGACTTTTTTTTTTTTTTTTTTTTTTTTTTATTCTAGTGCATATAGAATGTTGATACATATTATCATATTTTTTATATAAAAATTCCAATTATCAATTTGTATATGGTCCCATTTTTCACTATATAAGCAGCTTTTTCATTGATACGTAAAAATGTCATGTCAATTTTTTTGCTGTTTCATAATTTTGTTGCTTTTGAAGATACAGTAATGCGGTTTTTTCCAATTGTCTTCTTGAACGGAAAATAAGAAACTTTCTAATCGACTAAATTTACATATGGGGTCGTATTACAAAAAAAAAAAAAAAAAAAAAAAAGTGTTACTTTTTGAAAATTAACGAGCATGTGAACAAATATTTTTCTTAACATGGTATTATTTCAATTTACATTATCCACCTATTTCTAACAGATAAAGAATTAATCCTAGTTACAATCTTTTAGGACATTCTATATTGCCAATGGAATATTTTTGATTCAATTTATTAAGGCACATTTGCGAAAAACCGATGTTATCAAGTAAAGACGTGCCAACATTTAACATATTCCGGAGTAGTGTTAGTACACGACTTTTTTTTTTTTTTTTCGCCACTTTTCTTGATGAGTATTTTTTTCTTATTTAATCGTAATTCCATATTTTAAAAAAAAAAATCACTACTAACAAAGTGGTATGAAAAAAGAGCGGGTGTTAATAGTGCTCCGGATCATATAAAATGTTGGCACACTTACAAATAGTATATTACATTTTTCTTTTCCTTCCTGTCTCCCCCCCCCCTTATAAGAACAATAACCAATTTAAGATTGAATTTAGTAGATAAGACTTATTATTCCGTTATTAGTTTATTTATTTTTTATTTCAATAAAATTTTCATGGAAAAATATTGTTAATTCATAAAGTACATGATACAAATTAATATTCATTACCGAATACAATATCAATTGCAGTAGAAAATCTTAAATTAATATAAAAACTAAACATACAGTCTATATTTGGCATCATTCATACTTTCTGTAAATAAGGCTCACTGTCACATAGCTGTGAAATTGTATGTTTTGTTACTACCGGAAATTTTTAATAGAAATTTTGTACAAATTTTTGTAAATGTTTTTAGGTTTAAATAAGGCGAAATTTTTTACTCAGAAAATTTTGTGAAAAAAAAAAAAATAATAATAATAATAAATAAATAAATAAATAAATAAAAGTATAAGTTGGCAGCTTTGTTACTTTTTTTTTTTTTTTTTTTTATAGAAAGCTCTGATATTAGTTTTCCGTGATTTAATGTCTTTAAGTTTACTACAGTCAAACCTCGTGAACGTGAACACGCTTACTGTGAATTACTTTTAACATGAACTTTTTCCAGAATCCCTGTAAAAATGACGATCAGTTTCTAAGTTACTGGCACTATGAACTACTGATTACTTAAACACACTTTTTATTCCCCTTGAGATTCACGTTAACGAGGTTCGACTATTATAAAATTCTGGTATAATGTTCCTCGTAAAAATCAGGAGAATTTT
>OZ005659.1:217446852-217539352 GCA_963930645.1 Salticus scenicus
TATATGTATATATTATTAGTTTCTAAAGAAATCAAGTTCCTTGATTTCTAATTCAGCACATCCTTTATTTATATTTTTCAATAATAATAATAATAAATGTTTTATATTATTATTGAATTTTCTTTAAATTTCCGGAAAGCATAAACTTTATAAAATTGTTGAAAAAAATTTCTGAAAGTAGCAAGTCTTTAAGTAAAGTACCGATCATTAAACCGCAGTTACGGTTAAAGCTATTTTTTCATCCATACATATCATTACTTCATTCAAAAGTAAGATCCTAAAACTTATACAAATCGGTTTCCACTAAGAAAAATGATCCGTTATGCAATCTTTCATAATTTCTTCCAATGCCAATAATAATCTCATATCATTCCAAAATTATGAAAGCATAAAACGCATCGTTAATATTGGCCTTACGGACATACGGTTACAGTAAACTCAACCGTTTCCGATCGATAATTCATTGCCTATTCCCCCCGACTAAATTATCCTGTCCGAACATAGCTCGGAATAAAGAAAAAAAAAAATCAATAATTTACCTCCAATTAGCGTCCGTTATTGTCAGAGAGGTAAATTTGTGAGGGATATATCTCAGAAGATTTCTAAAGAATATTTTTCAATTTATTATTCGTTATTATTATTACTTTTAAATTCTGATGTATGATGTTACACCGTTGTTGATTAAAAAAAAAAAAAAAAAAAAAAAAAGACAAACGATATTATATTGAATTCAAATTTTGTATTAAAGGTATTTTTTTTATTTATTCTCCATCTTTCTGTTTTAATTTTACCATGTTTTTATTAATTTCTATTCTTGTTTGTTTGTCTGTTTGTCCGGTACAAATCTTGCAATCGAATTTTAACTAACTTCTCTACTAGCTAGACATTTGAAACTTTCACAGTAGCTCAGAACAGAACCCGGTGACAACACAATACTTCGAAGTTCGATTTTCGAATTTTCGATTAGTTTTCTTATAATTAATTAAAATACGATAATAATGACATCCTAATAGCGTTAAAATAGCCATTAAAATATTAGCTATAATTTAATTGTTGCAAAAAAAAAAAAAAAAAAAAATTACACGAGTTCATTTTCTTTCGACGTAAAAATAAATACATTTAATTAAACGTGAACGTTAAAAAATTATAAAAAGTTGTGCTCTATGATTCATCAGAAAATTTAAAACATGGTATATAATTTTTTTTTTTTTTTTTTTTTTTTTAATCTTATTTTTATATATGATACAACTCTATTGTTGATTTAAAGACAAGCGTCATTGTACTGAAATCAAATTTTGTATAAAGCGTATATTTTATTTTATTATTTTTTATTACTATATATATATATTTCTTTTTATCTATTTATTTATTGATTATAAGTAATATTAATATAATACCTCTCTTGCTATAGATATAGACAAACGATATTATATTAAATTCAAATTTTGTATTAAGGGTATTTTTCAATTTACTATCCGTTGTTAGTATTACTTTTTTAATTTTGATAAATGAAAATAGCATTTTTGATTTAGCGGCAGGCAGATTATATTATATTGAATTCGAAATTTGCATTAAGGGTATTTTCCAATTTATTATTGCGTTAGTAGTATTACTTTTTTAATTTTGATAAATGAAAATACCACAGTTTATTTAAAGATAGACAGATGATATTATACTGAATTCAAATTTTGTATAAAGGGTATTTGTCAATTTATTTTTGGTTGTTGTAATTTAATTCTGATAAATGAAAATAGCATTGTGGATTTAGAGATAGGCAGACGATATTATATTAAATTCCAATTTTATATTAAGAGCATTTTTCAATTTATTATTCATTGTTAGTATTATTTTTTAAATTTTGATAAATGAAAGTACTGTTGTTGATTTACAGATAGGCAAACAATATTATATTGAGGGTATTTTTCAATTTATTATTCGTAGTATTATTATTTTTCATTTTATTTTGATAAATAAAAATACTATTGTTGGTTTAAATATAGACGAACAATATTGAATTAAAATTTTGCATAAAGGGTATTTTTAAATTTATTATTCTTTGTTAGTATTACTTTTTTAATATTTCAATTTTGATAAATGAAAATACTATTGTTGATTTACAAATAGATATTAATACATTACAGTTTGATATTGAATTTATATTTAATTTTGGAAACTTATGTATTTCATGTTATGTTATTGAAATTGTTAAAGTGTAAACTTGTTTATGAAAATGATTATGTTTAGCTGTATACACCTAGAGTGATTATAATTAAGAGAATAATGGATGTTTTTTGTAACATCCATTATTCTCTTCATCACATAGTAATTTTAAATACTGTCTTAAAATTATAAGGAAAAAATTGGATTTTTTTTTTTTTTTTTTTTTTTTTTTTTATTATTATTCTAAGATATTGTATGTAAGAGAGTTTGAATTGAAGTAATTCTTCCTGCTAATACTTTATTTTTTCAACCTCGATTTTACATTATTTTAATTTAACAATTTAACAATATAGTCTAAACAAATTTGAATTTTTTTACTCTTTAAAAATTTAAAATTATTATTAAATTATTATTATTAAATTATTATTTTTATTCTTTAAAAATTAAAAATATTTTCATGTTTAAATTATTATTATTATTTATTTATTAAAAAGAAAAGGGAAAAGGGAAAAAGAAAAGAAAAGTCTTTTCGGTGTAGAATAGTTATTTTTATCTTATTTATTTGTAGAATTTTAGTCTTTAAATAAAGCAAAAAAATTCTTCAGAAACAGTGGTGTTAAGAAATCGGAAGAATCGACAACTGTGTGATATACTTAATATTGTTATATTTCAATGCATATGTTTGCAAATTTTCATAACTCTGAGATAGTAATTTATAAAAACGATTGATACCGTCTACCCCTTAATGACAATATTCAAATCTCCCCCCTGGAGCGTATTCTTTTATCAGATTTTGATGAAACTTACAGAGTTATACTTGATTATATGCAGTAGGTAATCAAATTATTAGACTCTTTTTTTTTTTTTTTTTTCTTTTTTTTTTCAGTTTTCTTAAAAAAGAAAAAAAAAAATGCTGAACAAAATAGGCTGGGACTTTAGACGTGCAAAAAACATCTAAAAACTCACATTTCCCACTATCGATTTAGTCCAGAGTGCAATTAGGAGATCAACCATAAATTGAAGAAAAGCGCAAGTACTTTGGATCACCCTATATCATAAAAAGCTATGAATAACATAACTTTAACACATTGTTGCACGTACTATGTACAATATTTGTATCTTTGTTTGTGGGAATTTCGCAGTTATTTAGGCAGATATAATTTAAACACACACACACACACACACACACACACATATATATATATATTCTCTTTTTTTTTTTTTTTTTCCCACAAATTTTTTGCTTAAAACTAGAACGGATTTTCATAAAATTTTACAAAACTTGCAGAAAAAAAGAATTTGAAAAAAAAAAAAGTTATTCTGGAACATAAAACTTTCACGTGTAATATTTGCTGAGATATGACTATTTATAGTAAATATATATATATATATATATATATATATATATATATATATATATATATTTACTGAATGTACGCAAAAAATAGAAAAGTTTTTATTGCATAGGTTGAAAACTTGATATACTGAGCAACAAAACAGAAAGAATGAAATATCTGGAAAATATAGAAAATAAAAGAAGTACATTATTTATTGATTGTTACAATTTGAAGCCATGTTAACATGTTAACATATTAAAAGTTATATTGCATATTACCAGTATATAATGATAAAAGAAGATCTAAAGTATTAAAAAATTATATAGAGTAACAGTTGTACGTTGCGTGTTGATTCTTACATTTTTAGCTTTGTTTATATATTTAAATATATATATATTTGCAGTTCAATAATACTTATTTTAAATTTTTTTGTGATAAAATATCTATGAAGATTGCCAAGAAAATTGTTTCATTAAGTTTTTTCTTTTTCTTTTTTTAATGAAAATGTTGCCATTAGGCATAGCTGCCAAGTGTTACGATTTTTGAGTACTAGTATTTTTAATAGAAATTTTCACCACATTTAACCATAGAAAACTGTTTCAAAGTTTTATATATAAAAAAAATATTCTATAAAAAGTATCACTATTTAAAAACAATAACAGTTGGAAGTTATGGCATTAATTTAAAAATAAATCCAGTAAGAATAAAATTATTTTACAGCAAGGAAGAATTGATTAGAATATGCACCAATAAATATGCAAACATATATTTAAAAAAAAAAAAAAATGGTTGCCACAAATTAGCAATATATAACAAAACGATGGCGTAATTTTCTTTCTTTTTCATTTTATTTAGTGATTTAAAAAGAAAGAAAGAGATTTAAAGTAGAAATATTCACATATATAACTAACAGAACGAATATAATAAAGAAGAAAAAAAAAATGTAAAATTAGATTGGTTTCATAAAGAAAGAATTATGGTTACCTTAGCAATCAGTGTTAATAAACTAGAATTAATTACTATCTCTATTCGATACACGTCTATATACTTTTGAGTATACAAACTGACGTAAAACTTCTGACAATATATTCATAATGATTTTTCTCACTTGTTAAAATGAACACACAATTGGAGTCGAGTTCACAAAAATAACTTTTCTGACTCCTTTGACCAGATTCAAATGGTGTTCTTTTTACCCTGAAATGCAATATATTCTACATCCGTTATAGATTTTTTTGGTGATGTTGCGGAAACAGCGCCTTTGGGGTGGGTGCTTTAACAGACGTGACTTGAATTTTCATCTTGTGTGGTAAGTATATCTTGAAGATTCTGCTTCATGGTAATCTGAATTCCACTTGGGAAAATATTTCAAGTATTTTGACTCTGGAACTTCCCAGGTTAATGAAAAACAAGCCCGTAAATTATAAAAATATGTACGCCCGTACTTAGACACTAATAAATTTTAAAGTTGGCAGCTCAAGTTATCCTTTCTCATACCCTTTTAGAGACATGCCAATATTTCTAATTATTTTCTGGAGTGCTGTTAATGCCTGGCCCCTTTTCTGCACCTCTTTAATTGTAGAGTAATTTTCAATATGTAATTACGATTAAATAAGAATCAAAATCCCTCCGAGAAAAAGGGAGTGCGGAAAAAACGGGCACTGACAACGCGCCGGAATAAATTACAAATGTTGTCATGCCTGCCTTTTATATTAAACCAGGGTTCGTACTACCCCCCCCCCCCTTTTTTTTTTTTCAAGACATTTTCAGGGATGTTAAATCTTGGTCTTTTTTGCTACCACTATTTTTTTTTTAAGATATCTTTATGATATTTTTATAGTAATGTGTCGAGATTAAAAAAGATAGGGATTATCGTGTAAAAATTTTAAACTGTACACTGAGAAAAAAATCTGTAACTGACATCTAGAATCTAAATTGTGGGTCTAGAAAAAATAGTTCCATGTCATCCTTATAAATTCTAGTCCCCTTGAAAAGCGAGTTCTAGAAGCTCTTATTAGAATTCTAGAGCGTTTGCCAATATTATCGAGAGCAAAGTTATTTAAAAATCTCTGCAAATAAATGAGACTACAAGAGGCGGGTTTCAGCAACTATAATCTTGGTTTATGACCCAATTCTAGAAAATCAAGCGAGAATTTCTCGCAATACAAAAGATTCAAAATAGTTAGAATATTCAGAATATTGCTTCACCATCTAGAAATGTGCAGACTAGAAATTCTCGATCATTTAGTTTATTCAGTTTATTAGCATGCCTTATGCACATAGCTCGGAAATCTATATTTCTAGTTAAGGGATTTAGAAAAGGGTCACTTATTCATTCTAGAGGAAGGCGGTATATTTTTTTTCTCAGTGTAGTAGCAGAAAAGACGAAAATATGTCAGTCCTGGAAATGTCCTGAAAAAAGGCGGGGAGTACGATTCTTGATTGAACCAAATCAAAATGATTTAACTATGTATCAAGATCATTTGATTGCAAACGAAGCTATAATTAAATATTATATTTATAAACACAAGTGTTGGAAATTATAAACACAAGTGAAATACGGTAGATCAACCGATAAAGAAAATTTATCAAATTCCATAATACAGCTGCCTTAACCCACGAAAAATCAACATTACCATCATTTAATTTTTTAAACTGTAATGTTTAATTTATTTCTACTTCTTCCTCGGCATTTATTTGCTTAGATGAAAGTGAAATTTTTTCCTTTTCTCTTTTTCAAAAGAAATAGAACAATAAGCTCGTAATTTGATTAAAAGAGCAACCTTTACGCAAACAAGTTTTTATTCAAATTTCAACCTACCATTTCAAAAAGTTAAACACGTGTTATTATTCAATTCAACTGACATACTGTAACTTATTATTATTATTATTATTATTTATTTACTTAAATTCTATTTTATTATGTTGTTGTCCTTCACATCTCTTTGTTTCTTGGTTTGATTTTGTGTTTTTAATTTTCCATTTTCTAAGATTATGTGTCTAATGTATTTTCTCTTCTCTTGCAGGTAAGACTTTTTTTTCGCTTGAATTTCTTTCAAAGAGGAAGATTTAGATGACAACGGGAAGATAAAATACGTAAAATTTCAGCAACTTAAATAATTTCTCGACAAAGGAAATTGTTTAAAGGTGACTTTTACCTTTTTTTTTTTTTTTGTGTGTGTGTGTAAAATGTAATGTGATTGCAATAAAAAATAGTTTTTAACTTTCCAAAACTTACTTTTAAACATGCTTAAACTAAAATAGGACAATATTATATTGTTCTCTCTCTCTCTCTCTCTCTCTTTTTTAAAAATAGGAATTCTCCCGGTTTCTTTAAAAATAAAAATAATAATTTAAACGACTTTTAAGTATATAATTTATTTATGTTATTTTAAAAAATAATCAAATCTAAAAAAATTTCATTGTTTATTTATTTATTTTTCTTAGAGTCTACTGTTGCCATAATATTAAGAACAAATTGTTTATGGGGGGGGGGGGGGGAATTCCAATGGTTAATTTACAGTTTTAATCAATGAATAGTTTAAACTTGTTAATTCCTTATTTTTTTTTTCTCTCTATGAGTTGTGATTTAATCTAGATTTTCAATTTTTATGTTCTTATGCAATTATGATTTTTTTTTTTACTTTCCGAACACTATAGTGAGGCAAGTATTGTAATCATGTCAAAAATCCGAATTTGAGATTTTGATGTTTCTATACGTTTCGAGGTCCTCTGAGTCCGTTTTCACTATTTTTGCGATGATGTATGTATGTGTGTGTGTATGTGTGTATGTATGTATGTGTGTATGTCTGTGAGTGAACACGCTAGCGTCTAAACGCTTTGTTCGAATAAGCTGAAAGTTGGCATGTATATTGTAAGTCACCATAGTACAAACCCTATAGATTTTGGTGAATCTAGCACTTATAGTTTTTTTACAGGGACACAAAGAAAAACTCTTTATCATTATGGCCTATGGGACCAAAATCTTAAAAGTACGATAGCATCTAAACACCTTATTCAATTGAGCAAAAAATTTATACACATGTGATAGGTCACAGATACTCAATCTGTATAGATTTTGGAGAACCTAGCACTTACAGTGTTTTTACAGGGACTCAAAGAAAAATTCTTCATCATTATGCCCTATGGGACCCAATTTTTAAAAGTGCGATTGCATCTAAATGCCATATTCAATTGAGCTGAAAATTTATATGAATATTATAAATCACTGTTGCACTAACTATAAGCATTTTCGTGAATCTAGCATTTATAGGTTTTTACAGAGACACAAAGAAAAATTCTTTATCATTATGATCTATGGGCTCAAAGTTCAGTAGCGTTAAATAAAACATCGTGTAATATATGGAGAAAAATACTCAAACACTCTATTATGGTTTTCTCTCTTTTGTTTGTTTAACAACTCCTCTTTCTTTACTTTATCTAGAAAATTGTTAATTACTCAATGTTCGGAAAGTCGAGTGGAGTCACTCCAGATTTTTTTTTTTTTTTTTTTTTTTTTTAACCCTTCTATAGAAATAAAAACATGAAAAGGAAATTCTTTAACATTTAGAAAGTCAGAAGTGAATACAGAGCGAAATAAAATCACAATGTTTTTTAATAACTTTTAGTTAAATTATACAGAGAATTTTCTAATAGCTGTTATGAATAATTTTTATTATTATCACAAGTTATGATTCCTCGTATTAATTTAGATGTCATTCTTTCAGTTCAGATATAAAAATTATATTCTACGTAATAAAATTGATTGTTAATTGCGTCTTTTTATTCTTGTCGGTCAAATAAGTATGAGAAAATAGAATTTGAATAAATCGAATTAATAGAATTTTAGAAAATAAAATTTGATAGAATATATAGAGGAGAGTGGAGATGAATGGGACAGTTTTCATGTTTTTACTCATAACGTTCACCATATGTAATTCAGAACTTTGTAACATTGCTTAGTTACACTTCAGTAATTAGTTACATATAAACGTATTAACTTTAATAAAAAGTTACCATTTTTAATTAATATATACACCGTGACCAATAAGTTCTCATACACTTTCAAATTTTTATTACAAGAACACAAAATAAATCATACAAAAACTTTTTGTATCAAATTAAAGTAACAATCATTAAGTATCTTTACAATAAATCCTTTGGAATAATTCCGACTTTTAGTTTCTTAACGAGCTTAAGTCTTTTTTGAAATCGATCACATGCGGCACGCACGGCTTCCATTGACATTTCCTACTATATCTTTTGAATTACATTTTTAAATTTGCTCAAATCAGTGATTTTATAGTTATTCAGTTAGGAGAGCAAATATGACCACGCAAAATAATGAAGGGGGTTGATATCGGGGGAGTTGGGGAGCCATTCATTCTTTGGCAAAAAGTCAGCTAAATTTTGACTGCACCACTCCTGAACCACACGTGCGGTATGAGAAGGGGTACCATCTTGTTGGAAGCAGAAATATTCCGCCCCATACATTCTCTGGACATTTGGGAGTAAAACGTTTTCCAAAACCTCAGTTTTATAATATTAGGCATTGATTTTTAACCCCTTATCAACGAAGACTAACGGGAGTTTTCCTCTTTTGGAAATAGCGGTCCAAACCATCACAGACGAAGCATTTTGATAACGCGGAACGTAATGTTGGTTCTCAGGGATGTTATCAATAGAAACTGATCATACTCTGTCATTTTCGGGGTTGAGACTTTGCTGTAAACTGAATAGTTTCTCGTCTGAAAAGACAAATTCATCCCCAGCGTGCCAAGCAAGAATTTCTTCCACCTTTTGCTTCCATTTCATCTTAGCAGACTCTAAAACTCCGTGAATTTTAAGTTTTCTATAAACCTTGCACCCAAGGTCCTTTTTCAGAATGTTTAGCATTGACTCATTCGATATTTTGAGCTCTCGTGCTAATCTTCTAGCAGATCTTTATCCGTTTCGTCGTATCCTTTCCCTGACCCTTTTCGCAGCCTCTTTTGTCCGAACGGACCTCGGCCTGCCAGATCTTTTTCTGTCATCGACATAGAACGTCTTATTATACCTTCTGATAGTTCTGTAAATGAAATCTCTCTTCACCCCCAGGGCTTTGAAGTCTCTGAAAATTTCACCGGCTGCTCTTCTTTGACGAATTTATTTATCACAATTTCTCTCAATTTCTTCATTCTACCTAATTAAAGAAAAATTATAATTACTACGTCATATACACTTGGAATAGCTTTATAACTTACACTAAATTGCCTGCAAAATATTTGGGACTACAGCAAGACATATGTATAACTTTTTAACGTGCTTCAAAAGTTGTATGAGAACTTATTGGTCACGGTGTATATATATTTTTACATGCATATGTGCATTGCCCCATTCATCCCCACCTATAGGGATGAATATGACATGATTGGGGGATGATTGGGGATGAATGGGACAGGACTTGAAATAATAAAGAAAAGAAAACAAAATGGAAAGTAAATAAATTTTTTAAGTTAAATTTCTTTATGTGATTTTATTACACACTATTAATTTACTGAAATTAAAATAAACTGATGTATTAAATTAACGTCAAAAGGCAAAAGCCCTTTGGTTCGCACAGTTCCTAGTGCTCTAGGCTCTGGTAATTTAATCTAATAAGATCTAATCTAAAAATAAATAAATAAATAACACACTAGAAAGAGATAAATCATTATAATAGAGTACAAATTATCCAGATAAATTATTGTTTCTGACTGATCGGGAAAAATCAGCATTCTATTTTGTATTGCATTAATAATCACCAGGATTTATTTAATTAGCTTGATTGAAATTGTGATTGTAATCAAATTATTTTTAGTTTATTTATTTATTCATTTTAATTATTGATTTAATTTGCATTGAATATTCTAACTTATAATTTTTTTTTTTTCCCCACAAAATTAAGAGTCCACAAAATTAAGAATCCTGATAATCAATATGGCTAATTTGCGTTTTAATATATTTCTTATGTAAAATTTTAAATTAGTACGTAGTGGGGAATGTCCCATTCGTCCCCATTTAAACTGTCTCATCCATCCCAACCATTACATGATCATATAAAACAAGTAATAGGCTTAATGAACAATTGTTAATATTCTTCTTGAATATCATAAACACAATAAAAGATTATACCTTTTCACCATATAAGAGTTATATTAACTTTAAGCAAATTGTTAATGTCTTAATTACTACCTAATTGAATCCGTAAAAACTTACTTTGGCAACTGAAAAGTACACTTTAATTTTTTTCTGTCCTTCTATGGATAGCACAATTCTGAAACTACACTTGATGAAGGACGTCAGTGCTGCCATACATCAGAAAAAATATCAAGTTTCCAGTGCTTGCAAAACATAAAAATTTTGCTATTGTCCCATTCATCCAGCCTCCCATTCAACCCCACTCTCCCCTATGTATATATTTCTTAATGATCTATGTGATTTCAGTTATCTTGTATATGTTGCTTAGTTTTTACTACGTTTAATAATTCATTATTTTATATATATGTTGAAAAATTGAAGAACTCAAAAAATTTAGCAATTAATAGATATATGATAATAACAATAACATACACACAAAAGTGATTGTAACTCAATTTAAATGTTAGCACTTATTTTTTATAATTTATTTACAGTACCAATTAACAGATAAATCCATTTTAAATTACTTTCGCTAAAGTGAGCATATAGGACCATAACACTAAGAATAACTAGGAGTAATTTATGCGAAATTCATGAAAGTTTTAATACGTAAGTCAATAAATTTATAACAAAAAAAATATGAATAAAAGGTAACTGGAAATGAGAATTGGATTAAAAAATATGAAAAACGGATAACTGGAAATGAGTATTGGATTAAGAAATGCTCAAAGATCGAAGTATTCGCTCTTCAGGAAACATGTACTTCTTATATATGAACGTTAAATAGCTAATAATACCTTATTCAATAATTAATTATAAGATTAAAAAAAAAAAAAAAAAAAAAAAACTTTTTATAAACCATGTTTTTAAATTTTCTGTTGAATCATAGCTATAGAACTAGCACTCTATCATTAGCACTCTATCATTTTTGGAATCTTTAAACCGATAGTGACGTCAATTTTTGTGAAATACATAATTTAATTTTTTACAATTTTTTAACGCTCACGTTTAATTAAATTATTTATTTAATCACGTTTATTTATTTTTATGTCGAAAGAAAATGAACTGGTATTTTTTTTTTTTTTTTTTTTTTTTTGGCAACAATTAAATTATAGCTAATATTTTAATGGCTATTTTAACGCTATTAGGATGTTATTATTTATTATTTTCATATTTTAATTAATTATAAGAAAACTATTCGAAAATCGGAATTCAAAGTATTGTGTTGTCATCGGGTTGTGAGCTATTGTGAAAGTTTCAAACTTCTAGCTAGTATAGAAGTTAGTTAAAATTCCATTGCAAGATTTGTACCGGACAAACAAACAAACAAACATACAAACAAGAATAGAAGTTAATAAAAACAGGGTAATATATAAATGAATGGCCTTCGGCTTGATATATGATAGTAGTACATATTTAATAATAATAATAATAATACAGTATTTCAAAGTAACCCTCCTATTATCTTAATTACTTTGGATTAATCTCCGTTTGTTATGTTATTTCTGCTTTCATACATTATTTCTCCCTTGTTACACATAGTTTTCAGATCTTTTATAATATGTATGCATAACTGCCAACCTTTTTAATTTTTTATTCGGATTTATTACCAGTATTTTTTAAGGAAAATGTCTCATGTATTTTCGGCGATTAAATAAGGAAAGGGCACGTGACGTCACTATCAATCAAATTATGGGTAAAGTGGCAAAATATTGGTATTTCCACCAATAGAGATTGATCCTTTGCCACTCCAGAGTGGCAACGATTGACTAACGGAGCGTTTGTTTGTAAACATGCCCTTTCCTTATAAGAAGAAAACAATTATAAACAAGACCTTCCGGCTTTTTCGGAAGGGTAGGTTGATTTCTTTTTCCTCATCAAGTAGCCGTCATTTTGTTTGAAAATGGCGGCTACAAATTATTAATGCATTTGATAGAAATATTGATGTAGGCTATGCACATATAGATTTTTAAGCAAATCGGTTCATAAATACCTTTTTATGTGAATTTAAAATTTTCAAGTGGCCGGCGCTTGGAAGCAAAATGGTGAGATAAGTTGACAAATATATGAAATGTATTTGTGAGATAAGTCTACTGTACACATATAGCTCGAATTGATTCAAAATCTCAAAAGTCATCGTGTTGAAAAATTAAGTGGCTGGCACATCGATCAAAATGGCAGAGAAAGTTCCTCATCTAAAATATCGTTTCAAATTAGAAAATAATTTTTTTTTTAGAAATTTTTTCAATTAGTAAATTGATAAAATGTTAGTTTTCTGCATTTCTAGCTTGTTTTAAGCACTAAAATAGCCTAATTTTTCCTTAAAAACGCATTAAAAAGATCCAGCAACGCAGGTAATGGATTTGGCGCCTAATTTGGCGACTTTTGGCGAGAAAATACTTATAATCGATCTACCAAAGATGGACGCAATAACTTGATTGGTTCACGAGTTACGTGAATTTTCTAGATTTTTGTTGTTTGAAAGATAAATACATTTTTCAACTATGATTTGTATTGATTAAGTATTTCTAAAGTTACCGTGATAACAAATTTTCCAGTGGCCGCCAGTTGGAAACAATACAGCGGGACAAGTTGCCCATCAAACATATCCAAGGTATTTGAAGCATAGGTTCACTGTCCAACTGTGGTTTAAATCAGTGCCGTGTTTCAAAAGTTAATTTTATGGCAAATTTTCAAGGGGCAGTCTAAGTGGTTGCAACTTGGAAACAAAATGGCAAAACAACTTGCACAGTGAAATCATCCAGTATACTAGTATAAGTTCCTTGTCCAGTTCTAGTTCAAATTAAATCAGTATTTCAAAAATTATCGTCATAAGAAATTTTCAGGTGGCGCCACTTGGAAAAAAAAAAAAGCGGAGTGAGATGCCCAGCGAACTTATCTGAGATATTTGAAGGATAAATCCACTACCCAAATTTGATGCGAATCGATTCTGTATTACTAAAATTACTATATTGACAAATTTTCAAGTGACAGCCACTTGGACATAAAATTGCGGATCAAGTCACCAAGTGAACTTATAGTAGATATTTGAACAATAAGTTCACTATCCAACTTTTATTTGAATCCGTTTAGTATTATAAAAGTTATCGTGATGGCATATTTTCAAGTGGCAGTGTGATTTCAAGTGGCTGGAACTTAGAAACAAGATGTCGGGACAAGTTGCCCAGTGAAAATATTCAAGATAATTATATGATAATATCACTGTCCAAATTTGGTTCGATTTGGAGTATTATTTCAGAAGTTATCGTGATTTTAAATTTTCAAGTGGGAGCCTGATTTCAAGTGGTCCCGCTTAACTTAAGATATCTGCCACTTTATTAAAAATGGTGGATATAGTTTACTAATAAACTTCATTGAGATCCTTATGTGGTCTATATTTACATCAAAATTCAAACAATTTCGGAATACGCTTTTTACAATTTAAATTTGAAATTTTCAAATGGTCTCCACTTGAAAACAAAATGGCGGAGCAACTTGGTTAACAAACTAATCTAAGATATTTATAAGATAAGTTAAGACACTGTTCAAATTTGGTTCTATTTGGAGCATTATTTCGGAAGTTATCATGGTTTTAAATTTTCAAGTGGTGGCCTGATTTCAAGTGGTCCCGCTTAACTTAAGATATCCGCCACTTTATTAAAAATGGCGAATAAAGTTCATTAATAAAGTTATTTGAGATACTTGTATAATCTATGTATGCATCAAAATAAAAAAAATTCGGTATATGCTTTTTACAATTTGAATTTGAAATTTTCAAGTGGTCTCCACTTGAAAACAAAATGGCGGAGCAACTTGGTTAACAAATTCATCTGAGTTATTTATAAGATAACTTAAGACACTATCCAAATTTGGTTCTATTTGGAGTATTATTTCAGAAGTTATTCTGATTTTAAATTTTCAAGTGGTAGAGTGATTTCAAGTGGCCCCGCTTAACTTAAGATATCTATGACCTTTATTAAAAATGACGTATAAATTTCATTAAGAAACTTCATTGAGACACTTATGTGGTCTATATTTACATCAAATTTCAAACAAATTCGGAATACGCTTTTTACAATTTGAATTTGAAATTTTCAAGTGGTCTTCACTTGAAAACAAAATGGTGGAGCAATTTGGTTAATAAACTCATCTAAGATATTTATAAGATAAGTTAAGACACTGTCTAAATTTGGATCGATTTGGAGTATTATTTCGGAAGTTATAGTGATTTTAAATTTTCAAGTGGTAGTCTGATTTCAAGTGGTCCCACTTAACTTAAAATATCTGCCACTTTATTAAAAATAGCGGATAAACTTCATTAATAAACTTCATTGAGACCCTTATGTGGCCTGTATTTACAACAAAATTCAAGCAAATCTTGCTTTAAATATGCTTTTTGCAATGTCGGTTTGAAATTTTCAAGTGGCTGCCACTTGAAAACAAAAAGTCGGAGCAACTTGCTTAACGAACTCATCCAAGATATTTATAAGATCAGCTCACTGTCCAAATTTGGTTCCATTTTGAGTATTATTTCGGGAGTTATCGTGATGACAAAATTTTCATTATAGATAGATAGATAGATAGACAGATAGATATATAGATATATAGATAAACGAAGTGATTGCAATAGGTCGATTTCTAAAGAAATCAACCTAAAATTTTCCTGTATGAAGTCCGGTATGTAGACGTTATTTTATCATTCAAGATTTATTTCCCTTCCCTATGAATTTAATGTACTAAATCTTGCTTTCCTGTTTTTATTTGTATCTCCTTTATACGTATTGCCGAGCATTGAACTCTGTAAGTTTTCGGCTGTTTCTACAGAGTTACAGAAATACAAGTATTTTACATGCAATATTCCAATCAGTGATCCTGAAGAAATACTGCAAAAATCGGCGTGTGAGCCGCGGCCAGTACTGCCAGACTGAGGGAATTTCTTTTCAATAGTCACCAATAATTTTTCAGAGTGATAGTTGATATATGTAATAGACGACTACTCTTCGAAGTGATTAGACAAATGTTATAATTAAATTTTAGTGGTGGCTATTGAATAAAGCACTGAGTGTGGCCCATACGCCGGTTTTTACGGTATTGATATTGTATGCTTTCATCACTTCACTTGGATTCTGATTACTTTTTATTTAAAATTTTCCACTTCTATGTGTGATATTTTTTATTTCGCCATGCGTAGTGTTTGAAAATATTTTCGTTATATCTGTACTGATAAGTATAAAGGATTTAAATCCAAAAATGTCGATTTTTAGTTAAGTACATGGTCAGACTCAGAAAAAAATTCTTTATCGATTGGTATAAAAGATTTAAATCCACGTCATTTAGTCTTTGAGAAAATCCATTGGTAAAAAAAGATTCAAGTCAGAAATTTAGCATTAATCTTTGGTATAAAATATTTAATTCAATTTTTTCCCTTTATTAAATAAATATTGACAATCGCTGAATGGTATAAAGCGTATAAACCAACATAATCCCTTTTTCCTAATCGATTCTTCTGATTAGTTTAACTTTATTTTTCGTCTCCTGAAAAATCAAGAATATGCACTTAAATCCTTTGTACTTATCAGTACAGATATAATATACAATAAAAAGTGCAGCAAAATAAAACATACTAAAAATTGCTTCCTCGCGTTCTCTACTTGTTGACCTTTTCCAACAGACGTCGGTATTTCCTAGAAAAGTTGTAAACTGGAATTCGCGTTATCACACCCTTTCCTTTTAAAACCTGCGAACTGAAGTTGGTTGCTGGGCGTGAAGGAAGATTACTGCCTTAAATTACTCAAGCGTCCAATTTTTGAATAATTAAATTCGTTGAAGCATGTAGTACCATATTGTGAGTCACTTTTAAGTTTTCTCGTTCTTGCATGTCCCTTGATGTGTAACACTTATCTTAAACTGCTTAGTTTATTCATTTACCTTAGTAAGTTTGTTTTGAAATCTAAACTCGAAACCTGACGATAAAAGAATAATGTACCTTGTGAACGAAATTTGGATGCCTTGTAAACAGAATTTGATTATCTGCTGCGAACAGTTTTTAGCTTGAAATGGCACTTAAAATTTCCATCTTTTATATTTATTGATTGATTTATGTTAATATTTATTTTATTTTATTTATTTATTTATTTTTTAGGGGTGGTGGTGGTAAATATAAAGATTTTATATATATATATATATATATATATATATATATGAAGCTTTTTATTAATATTTTATTATTTTTATTTCATAATGTGTTTGCACAATTTTTGCTATTACTTAAGCAGTTTATTAATTTTCACAAAATTTTTTTAAATACATCATTTTATAGCTGCTGTTGCGCATTTTATGTTGTATTACTACTATTATTACTACTATTATTATTATCTATAATACTATTTCAATTCTTATATCAATTCTTGTTCAGTGTATTACAATTCTCATTCAGTGTTTTACAATTTAATGATCATTTTGAACTACTTTCATCATTCATTTAGCAAGTTTCTTTATTTGATATGGGTAGTCTCAGCTTGTGATCCGAGGAATTGTTTTGATACTGAAGTTGAGTCATCTTTAAATTTCATAAAAACATTTTTGCACTGATTATATTAATGTTTTTCAATATTTATATCATTTCTAAGGTAATGCTGCATATAGCGCTTTATTTGGAAATGAAGCTTTTTATTAATATTTTATTATTTTTATTTCATAATGTGTTTGCACAATTTTTGCTATTACTTAAGCAGTTTATTAATTTTCACAAAATTTTTTTAAATACATCATTTTATAGCTGCTGTTGCGCATTTTATGTTGTATTACTACTATTATTACTACTATTATTATTATCTATAATACTATTTCAATTCTTATATCAATTCTTGTTCAGTGTATTACAATTCTCATTCAGTGTTTTACAATTTAATGATCATTTTGAACTACTTTCATCATTCATTTAGCAAGTTTCTTTATTTGATATGGGTAGTCTCAGCTTGTGATCCGAGGAATTGTTTTGATACTGAAGTTGAGTCATCTTTAAATTTCATAAAAACATTTTTGCACTGATTATATTAATGTTTTTCAATATATATATATATATATATATTTTACTCTAGAGTGACGTATTATAATTTAACCCAAATAATTTTTAATTTACGTAAACAGGTATTAGAGGTTTATAAAGGAAAAATTGCCGGTCTGTACCCAACTTCTGCTTGCGCTGTCTGACCTGGTCCTTTATTTATTTTATTTTATTTTATTAAGACGGAGGATTATTAGTTTCAATCTGGAGTTTTTGTGAACCAGTTTTGTTTAACACCAAAATAAATTAGAAATATCAGTCCTATCGTTACAGATTTGGTACAAAATGAAAGGGGCGATTTTTCTGAATCCATGGGTGCAAACAGTTTTTCGACACGGCAATTAGATTTTTTAAAATTAACCAAACTATGAAATTTAGGTGGCAACACTTCATTTTAATTCATTTCAGTCATTTTAAAAAATACGTGGCCCAGTTTTACGGTCAAAAAGTGAGATAAAAAATAAATGAAAAATAAAAATTTTACAGATTGAAATTAATAGTCCTCCGTACTAAACAAAATTCTGTCCTTGACAGAATTTTTAATTTTCCTCTCTTTCTTCATTTTATCTCTTTTTCTTTCAATGTATTACTTTATTCAAAAAAAAAAAAAAAAAAAAAAAAAGAAAGAAAGAAAAAGTGCGATACAAAAAAGATATTGCGCCAGCCCCTAAAAATTCAATCTAGGCTCGTTCCAAATATACGCAGAAAATAAATAAATAGGTAAAAATTAAAAAAGGAAAATAAACCTGAGATGGAAAAAATATGAAGCCGAGCCCCTAGCCTGTAACCGTAAAGACATACATAAATGTGCATTATAACTCATTAGTACACAGCAGTTAAAAATTACTTTTTTTTTTTTTTTTTTTTCCGATAGATTAGCAAAATATACTCATCGTATTTTAGTAAAAATAATTTTCTATTTACATAAACGCAGACAGACATGTATAGCATTGCAAATTTTAAACGTTTTTAAATTCCTTAAATGTTCTCAAATTTCGATTATTAATTGATTTTAAGTTTAATGAATCAATTAATTTTATTTTAAAATTAATTTAAGAATACGTTTCTAACTTTAATTTATAAACTATTAATTAGAATGAACTATTATTAGTTAATTCCAACTTTAATTTTTAATTACTTATTTAATGTTTATTAATAAAAATTTCTATGCTTATTTATAAACTCTAATTTGTTTATTTACACGTTATTTCTAAAGGAAATAAAAGTAACCAATAAACATTAAAAAAAAAATTCGCATAAAAGTAATAATAATAAAGTAAAGAGTTAATTAATCAGTAGTAAAAGAAAAATTAATATTGTTATTTTGTAAACTTTTAACAATTTAGTTTATAACTGAAAACCATTTTAGTTAAAATTAAACGCAAATAATGAATTATTAATCAATTATTAAACATATAAGAATTAAACATGAAAAAACAATTTAAAAGGCGTTTTTTTTTTTTTTTTTTTTTTTTTTAAACAATGTTACCAAATACTTGCTGATGGATTTCAATTTTTGTATTTTACTGAATTGCTGTATTCTTGATAAATGCTCTAGATTTAATGTTTACATTATCAGTATGTTTTCGTATTTACACAGCTATATTCTCACTGGAGTTCTTCAAATTCATCTTTTTATTCAAGATTACATTTTTTCCCCTTCTTCTTTTCATTCCCTTTCATTTTTTCTTTCTTTCTTTCTTTCTTTTTTTTTTTTCAACCCTTTTGCAAACAGATTTAGTATTTTATTGAATTCTCGGTTTTCTTGAAAGGTAGCTGTTTTGTAATTTTAGAAACTCGTCCCCGTGTGTTTACTGACACAGATTCTGAGACGCGTGCAGCTAATCGCAGAAAAAAGAAAAAGAAAGGAAGGAAGAAAAAAATATACTTCTTGTTAAAAATTGTTATTTTCGTGCCGATGTTTCTCAGAAATGGGGAAATAAACAGAAACTCCAGACGACCATAAGCACAGAATCAATGTTTGTATTTATTTATTTATTCTTTTTTTTTTTTTTTTTTTTTCTTACAGAATCCGTTTGCTCAGTCAAATTGATTTTTATTGAAATATTGATGAATGTCAACAGAGATACCATAAAATTCTTTCACATTACTATTTCATACCGTTTGTCAGTGTTTTATTTTAAAAATTTTCTTTTTTTCTGTGTTTGAAAAAAGATGCTCTGATTTCAGCGAAAAATAAATTTTGAAATCGACTTGTATATATCATTTTCTTTGATACCGTAATAAGTGTAGAACCAATTTTAATAATTTTGTTTATGTGTTTGTATTAAAGTATACGTTTACCAATGTTTTTGCATTGCGAGGTTAAAACAAAATATTGCAGTAATATCAATATTGCTCCTATGCATTTCATGTAACTTTTTTTTTTCCTTTTTTCAGCTGAAAAAGAAAAACATATTTAAAGAATGAGTATATTTGACACTTTATTTTCTTTTCTTTCATCCTTTCTACTTTCTTCTATATTCAATAGAAGGTAGTATATGATTCGTAAAAATTTTCGACTTCTGGTTTTCGTTGGATTTACACATTCTAAGAAGCCTAAAACACGATTTGACCATTTTTAGAAAATGTCTGTCTGTGCATGTGTCTTGTCTCTGTGTGTGTGAGACAAAAATTTTGTGGAGATTGTATCTCATTAACTACTGCACAGAATTGCCCATAAATCTATATGTAGATGAACCTTTGCATAAATTAGCGCCTACCAACTTTTGGTGATAGTCGTTCAACAGGTGGCGTTGTTCTACAGTTTTCCGCAGTTTAAGGGAAGGGTATATCTGAGGTTCAACTGCGTCGTATAATCGAACAGAACTTCATGTATAAAAAGGCCATTATGAGACATTATGTTGATTCAGTTTGGGCTTAAATCAGTAGATAGGTGGCGCTTCTATATTGCAATTTTTGCTAAGAACGGGAAGTGTGTCATCTGCACGATAAAAATTCATTTCTCTTGGACATTTAGCGTAATATCGAAAATGAAAATCGTCTGCATTCATAATGGATAAAAAAAATAATTGCAAGAACTTTTTATATACCACGTTTTTAAATTTTCTGTTGAATCATGTAAACTTGACAATTCTATGTATTAATAAATACTTTTTAAAAAATTTTTTGATGAATTATCCCATCAACTTGAAAGAAAATGATCAAATGCGTAATAAAGAGAGCAATTATAAGAAATTTTCGAACATTTATTAATTGAATAAAAGTATTAAAAGAATGCATTGTCATCGTGTTCTGAGCTATTTTAGAAGTTTCAAATGTCTAGCTTGTCGGGAAGTTAGTTAAAAGTCGATTGCAAGATTTGTACTGGACAAAGAAGAAAGCGAGTTAATAAAAACGTGGTAATAATAAATAATTCGTACTGCGGGAATTTGTATAGCAAAATATAGAAGAAAGTTTTGTGAGGGCCACTACATACTAGTTTATTTCATTTATTTATTTTTTAAATAATAATATGCACATTTTTGGCGAATGAAAAATTCTTTTATCTACCTTCAAATAATAAATTAATTTATGTAGCTTAATCTCTGAAAAGTAGAAATAAATAAAAAATAAACCATAGTTCATGTTTAAAGCTATTATTTTCGTTGCGATGTTACTCGTAAAAGAAAAAAAAAAAAAAAAAATGTGTGAAACAAACAGAAACACGGGACAACCATAAACACGAAATCATTGTTTACAATTTTAGTTTGACAGATATTCCGTTTGTTTAGGCAAATTGATTTTTATTCAAATATTGATGAATGTCAGCAGAGAAACAACAAAATTCTCACACATTATTATTCCATACCGTTTGTCTCTGTGTTGGATTTTATTTATTTTTTTTTTTTTTTAAGAGCTTTCTCTTTTCTGTCTTTAAGTAAAATATGCTATGATTTTTGCGAAAAATAAGTTTTGAAATTGATTTATATATATGCCATTTTCCTTCATTCCTCAAAACAATTTTAAGCCATTGTTGTGAATCACTTTTTTTTTTTTTTTTTTTTTAAGAAAAAGCGAGCTTTACCTTTAAACGTTTCCCTAAAAAAATACTTTGAAAAACAATTTTACGTATTCGTGTTAAGTGAATCAGTCATTTGAGAAACACCTCATGTCCATTTTTGGCCAAAATTGAGTTAGACATATTAAATTGTTGGTGAAGGCTAGACAAATCCAATAAGCATAAAACAATTCATCTCCACTTAATAACCATGGTGATGCCGCATTTGAAAATATCCATTCCTTTGAGAAACACCTCATCTCCTGGAAATGTGTTGTTTCTCAAATGACTTACAAAAGAATGTGGCTGGTGGTAGCACTGTTTCTTGTTATTCTACTTTAATGTGGCTCTCATATAATCCCTTTGAGACCTCTTAAACCAGATTTGGGGATTTACCTGTCCTTAACTCAGGCACATTGGGACGTGCCTAGATGATTAGGCCTGTGGTTCGTAGCCGAGATGTTTATTTATTTATTTTTATTTTTATTTTTTTTTCGAGTTTACTTCTTTTTCGTTTTCAAATACCTTGTCATTTTATTTGTCTAATCTTTTTTCACACGTAGTTTTCATCCCCCCCCCCCCTCTTCTAAGCTGTATGAAAGATACATTCTTATTATGTCAGAAGAAAAAGAGACTTGGTTTGTTTTCAGTATGGAGATTTACTGATTTTCGATTATTTTTTAACTTAATTTGTGGCTTACTGGAAAGTTGGAAAAATATCTATCATTTTACCACTATTCATTAAACTCTCTTTTACTTAATCTCTTTTACAATGTATATCATGAGGGCTTAGCTAAGAAGGGACCAAATGAAATTTGTTCATTTTTAGTTGATTATATCAATGAAGGTTTTGATGCTGGTGTTAGGCATCTTCATTTTTTTCCGATGGTGCACCTGTACAAAACAAAAACACCGTGGTTGTGCGGTTTTTTCTAGCCCTAATAGAAACTGACCGATTCGACAGTATTCATCACTGTTTTCCTATTCGAGGTATTCGTACCTTCCGTGTGACCGCGACTTTAGTGTAATCAAACGAAAAATTAAAACAACTGACAGGATTTACACAGTAAAACAGTATGCTGAACTTATGTTGCACTCTGCTGCTATTCAGGACAAGTTCCTGGTGGAAATAGTAGAAAGAGAAAAATTAAAGGATTTTATATCATGGTGTGGTCAACTTTATAAAAAAAATGTAATATCTACGGAGACTCAAGCAAGGAATATCCCAAAGGAAAACAAAATAAAATTCAACATTTCAACTTTTATGGAGTTTCATTACTCTAATAAACATGTAGGCCAAGTTAAAGTAAAAAACTTTATTGGTGGACTCAATAAACAAACTTTTGACTTGAAAAAACCGGGAACTGGTTTACCAGAGCTTCCAAAAATCAGTGCCTACCCGCAAAAATGTGTACCTATCAATATCAACAAAATCAATGACCTCAAGAAAGTCGAAGCCTATATAACTGCAGACATTGTTGGTGAATTTTATTCAAAAATTTATGACTGGCCAACTATCGATATGGATGACATTGAAATGTTTTAAGAAACAATGTTTGGAAAATGTGTATATATTATTTGAAAAATAAAATACTGATTTTTATTAATAATTTGAATTGTTTTACCTTGTATTTCATACCTGATAACATATCGTTTAGTCAGTCATTTGAGAAACAACACATCTCCAACAACGTTTATAATTTTTTTAAATATCAAAATAAAAATAATAAAATTTTATTTTGGTAGAATTAGCTTAGCAAACCCCTGTAGAAACATATAAAAAAATTCAGAAAATATATGATGTTAAATTATGGACCAGCTGGGTTTTTTTCGATTTCCCGAAAGTTTACTTTTTTGGATATGAGGTGTTTCTCAAATGACCGATTCAAGTACTTTAGGTGCTGCCGCTATATCGATACGCAAATGGCATTTACTGGATAAATTTAGATCATTTAATCAACATTATCATAAAATCTTTTTTTTTTTTTTTTTTTTTTTTAATGATATAACGATTTAGAAGAAAGCCAAAATACGGGGCTTACTATTAAAAAAAAAAAAGAAAAACATCCTTATGACAATATTTTGATACTTTTCCTTGTTTTAATCGTTTTTTAAACTTTTGTTCCTTCTTTGTTCGGTATATGGCAGCACTACTCCAAAATTTAACAAATGGTGTTTCAGAAGATACCAATTGCAGAAGTCATTTAAAATTTCTGACTAGGCGCGATTGCACCGTCATATTTTGATAATGCACTCTTTTTTTTTTTTTTTTTTTTTCACCCAATGAATTATTTGGATCTAAAACAACTGTTACAAGCTTTTTTTCAGTTTAGCTACACAAAATTATTTATTTATTAAATTAAATAATATTTGAATTTAATTTTAGATTAACACAGACATGTTTCAAACCAACATTTCTCAAAAAATTACAAATGCTATTTATGATCAGCTGCATGTCTAATAGCCATTTTTGAAATTAGTTTCGTAGTTTTCAATTGAAAATATAAAGTGAACGCTAAAGAGCTAAAAAGATGGGTATATTTAAAAGTTTATTGCTTATGAATAATAGAGATGAATAATGAGGTTATATATATATATATATATATATATATATATATATATCCTTATCAAATTACTAGTATTAAAACTTTTGATTTTAATGATTTTTTTATAATATAGTCATTAAAGATATGCATGAAATTATAAATCAACTTTTCAGTGAAAATCTACAACATCTAAATCTAAATGATAAAATAACACCTTCTGCTTTTAAAACTTTGACTCGGTTTATACTGTTTCATAACTGTATGTTATTTAATAAGGCTTTATATAAACAACGCATAGGTCTGCCACAAGGTGGTATAGCTTCCAGTCTTCTCTTTATATTTATATTATTATGAAAGGGAATTTAAGAGTACTAATTTTAGATTACTAAGATACATTGACGATTTTGTAGTAATATATTTAAATAACCATAACAATAATCAAGACTTAACTATTACTTATCCCAATAATATATCATTCAATGAAACTGAATTGAAATCTAATGTAATTAATTTCTTAGATTTAAAAATTACTCTTAATCTTAATTTACAATTGGAACTTGACTTCTATGATAAACGTAAAGATTTTCCTTTTAAAGTTTTTTTTAAACTAATTTTAAAACCTGGTTGCATAAATCTGTTTTTGATTCTCGTGATTGGTGGTTAGTAGTTGGTTTGGGCATCATGTAAGGAGACTTTTAGTTTATTCTCTCTTTGTAACAGAAAACCATTTACTTTGCATGCTTTGATTTCCTTTCATGCCCTCGATAACATAAGGATTCAAGCATACTTTCATGTGTTTTTTATTATCCTGATTTATTTCAATTTTAATTAGTTTCATGGTGGCTTTGGGTTTAATCATATTAATTGTTTAGTCTGAAGGTTTTCGTAAATATTTGATATATTTTAATAGCTATATAATATCTATTTATTATATATGCATATATATAGAGAAATGTACAGTCGAACCTAATTAATGTGTATCTCAAGGGGAAAAAATTATTCATGTTATCAGTAGTTCCTGCTATCTAATTAATCTTCATATAACTAAAATAATCTTTATTTTGACGTGGATTGTGGAAACAGTTCATGTTAAAAATAATTCACTTTAAGCGGGTTCACGTTGACGAAGTTTGACTGTATATATAGATATATATTCTTCAAGTTATCTTTTTTTTTTTTTTTCTTTCCTTGATCATATTTGCTATGTATGATCTCATCTACCAATGTTTCAGAAACATTTCATATTAACATTTTAATTATCGTTTGCTTTGAATAAGGCTTCATTTCCACGTGTGATTCGTTAATTCACGTCTTCCTTCCTTGTATTTCATCATTAGAATTTGCACATTTTTGGTAGATATGAACATAAAATAACTTTTTTATATCTTGCTAACGATAAAATAATTTATACAGCTTAATCTCTGACAAGAAGAAATAAGTAAATAAAAAATAAATTATTCTTCTTGTTAAAAGCTATTATTTTCGTGACGATATTTCTGAGAAGTAGTGTAATAAACAGAAACACTGGACGACTATAAGCACGAAATCAATGTTTACTGTTTTTGTTTGGTGGAGAATGTGCTTGCTTAGGCAAATTGATTTTTATTGAAATATTTATAAATGTCAAGGTGGAAGCAGTAAAAATTTTCCCCATTATTATTTCAAGTCCGTTTCTATGTGTGTGATTTTCGTTTTCACTTTAAAAATCTTTCTCTTTTCTGTCTTTGAAAAAAAGATGCTCTGATATTTCTGCGAAAGATAAGTTCTGATATCGATTTGTATGTATCATTCTCACAAATAAACATATGAACATAAAATTTGGATGGCATATTCGTTATCATATCATTAACGAATCTTATATAACTTTAACATAAATAATAATTTTTAAGCTAATAAATATTAATTTTTTCTCAAAAATAAGCTTTGAAAAAAAAAGAGAAATCCTAACAATTTTAGAAAAGTAAACTTAATGAAAAATGGTCATAAGGATGCATTACAGATAAGTGAAGATGCACATGCATCCATGTGTTAGATTAAAACCGGATTTTTTTTTTTACATGTATTCACTTTTCTGTTTCTTCTTTTTTTCGCATGTGAAAAGCTTTTTAAAAAATATACATACAAAAATGAAAATTGGATAAGATATTCATTATAAAACTATTTATTATTCTAGTGATTCTCATAGTTTACAAATTATTAATTATATATATATATATTTTAAAAGTCTATTATAAAAGTAAAAGAAAAGTTTATACAGAAAGAAAAATTGAGATTTAGAGTAACATTTCAAGGCATGTGCAGGGTTGCCACAGGCTACTAAAAGGCAACTATTTGCGACTATTTTCAGCGTGAGGAGACTATGGCAACTTTTTTGACCCAAAAAGCTTGAAAAAGCAACTATTTTTACAAAAAGGCAACTATTGGGAGACTATTTTTCACCTTTTGCAAAATTCTTCCAGAAATATCAGGAAAATCTTTCAGAAAGAAATATTTTCTATGCATTTTATAAACAATCCCATATCTTAATCTTTTCACCCTTTATTTATTTGTTTATTTTAGCACCTTAAATCCCTTGAAACAAGTAGAACATCCGATGAGAAGGTAGAAATAGCACCAGACATGACATATGTACCTATTAACCCCTTCCACTCCATGGACGTACGTGCGTACGTCCTAGTGTTAATGGCCATTAATACCATGGACATACGTGCATACGTCCAAAGAAAGTATACGATACTATTTCAAAATTATAATCTTGTATTTCAGACATTTACACTACAGCTAGCCTGGAGCGGAAGGGGTTAAGCTGGCCAGTTTGCTTATTCCAAATGATTAATAGTACACTCCTGTGACCTGTTATGTCCTTCCTCACCATGATTTCATGTAAGAAAAAAATAACAAAATTATAAAAGAAAGCTCTTTTACTAAATCAGAAAAGGAAGACTACAGAAAAAAAAAAAAAAAAAAAAAACATAAGCGCTTAAGAGCAAACAATACTTAATCTTTTCAACAACCAAATCCCATGTTATTTCCATGGGAAAATTTGTTTCCACAATGACTCATTGCCTAATTTTTTTTTTTTTTTTTTTTTTTTAAATTCAGTTTTCACATGCAGAAGTTTTTATTATTATTATTATTGGTATATTTGTATTAAATAGTAAGAAAATGCATATAGTTTTTATTCTTTAATGACCGTTAGCATGTGATATTTAAGCTAATATTTTTGTCACTAGGCTACTATTTAGGCAACTATTTTAATGTTTCTAGGCTACTAAAGCAACTATTTTTGTTATATTTCTTTTGTGGCAACCCTGCATGTGCGTCTTTATCTATATGTAATGCATCCCCAGCACCACTTTTCATTCAGTTTTCTCTTCTTAAATAGTTGAAAAATTTCCTTTTTTTTCCAAAGCATACTTCTGAAAAAAAAAAAAAAAAAGAATAATTATTAGTTTAAAAATTATTACTCATGCTAAAATTATATAAAATTAGATTAATGGTATGATAACGAGCATGCCATCTAAATTTTATGTTCATATGATTATTTGTTCAAAAATTATCCGCAAAAGAAGAAAACGAAAAAACAGGTTGTTGCTTAAATTTTGAACACCAGTGTATTTTGGGTACCCCTATACACGAATGATGATATTTCATTTTAGTTTGTTTTGGGCCGCCAACAAATGTTTCTCGGTAGTTACTAGAAATTTCACCATAGACATGTAGTATTGTATATATCTTAGATGTCCCTATACACGAACCATTTACTTGATCGCAGCGAAAAGTTTAGTGTAGCATGACTATATATGATACTGATTTAGAATACCGACTTAGGACTACTTGCTACTATTTGTTCTGGAGATATACTGATAACAGACACACAGACACACAAACTCACAGATTAACCGCTAAAAACATGATTTTCGGATTTAGGGGATTTCAAGCCATATAAATATATGAGAAACTCAATTTCGATAATTCGAAGAGAAAATAAAAAAGAAAGAAAGAAAAAATAAACTATACCTCTTGTTGAAAGCTGTTATTTTTGAGGCGATGTTTCTTAGAAATTGCCAAACAGATAAAAAGCACCAGACAACCGTAAGCATAAAATGATTGTTTACAGTTTCTATTTGGCAGAATCCGTTCGTTTAGCCAAATTGAATTTTATTGAAACATTTATAAATGACAACATACAAACAGTAAAATTTTTCTCCATTATTATTGTATGCTATTTGCCTCTGTTGATATTGGTTTTTATTTATTTATTTATTTATTTATTTATAATCTCCTCGAAAAGAAATTTTTCAAATCGAATATTTTTCGTATCGTATTTATCATTTCCTTTGACTCCATAAAGCGCAAAACTAATTTTGATAATTTTGTTTACTTATTTGTTTAAAAGTATATGTTTGACGCATGCGAAGTTCAAACAAATTCAGGCATGAGAGTGCAGAAAATTAAAAAAAGAGGAAACACGCGTGTTCATAAAATTAATTTCAAATGAAAAATAACACGTGCGGGGAAAACTATACAAATGTGTTCATAAAATTTATGTCAAATGAAAAAATAATGCTCACAGGAAAAAAATATACAAAATATTTTAAAAGTGACAAATTAAACTAAAAGAATAACACATCAGCACAATAAAACATGTGTTAAAAAAAAAAAAAAAAAAAAAAAAAAAACATTAGCTAGCAATCAACATTTAATAACATTGACTAGTGGTGGAAAATGGGAAGGGGGGGGGGGTTAAAAAGTAGTTCATGAGTGAGAAATATTAAACACAATTTTTCTTCTTTATGGGTTCTAGAATATCATAAAGTAAGTTTAAAATATTGACATTTTTGTTGTGGATGGATAAATATTCAAAAATAAAAGGCTTCCCGCAGAATGTTTGATTGGCGATGGTCAGAGATGAAAAAAAAAGGGGGGGGGGTGGAGGACAAAAAAAATTACATGAGTGAGAAATATTGAATAATTCTGTTCTTTTATATATCGTAGAATATGATAAAGCACATTTAAAATGAATATTGACATTTATATTTTGGATGGGAAAAGATTGAGAATCTAAAGTTTTTCGTGGAGCGTTTGAACACTGATCGATATTGGAGTTTGATTTTAACAAAATAAAAAATCGCGAAATTAACGAAAATTACAAAAAAACGGAAAATCGCAGATCCGCGGAAAATTCTCATGCCTGCAAATTGCAGTTTTAAAAGCTGTTTGCTAGTAAATTAAAATGTAAACTATATAGTGGCATTGGTTGAATATTGTATGCAAAATTGGTTGAATTTCTGTATATTTCTAAGCACATAGACAAAAAATTACAGATATCAATGCCCTATTCTAGAGGTCTGCACGGGCTGAAATTTTGAGGCCCTGGCCAAGCCTGGTCCGGCCCGGCCCGGCCCGGTATGAAATCTAAAAATTTGGCCCGGGCCTCGCCCGGTCCGATTAAAGGTATTGATTAATAATAATAATAATAAAAGTATGCCTTTCTATGAAAAAGTTTTTTAGTATGCGTTTTGCAGATGTTTTATGTAGCCAATCAATAGAATGTTCTTTAACAAAACTACTGATCAGTAAGACAGTTATATATTAACAGAAATTCATTATTACTGACGTGCAGAAAGCACAAAGACAGACAGAATGTCAAATCGAAAATATTAGCATTCATGAAACAATATAGGAGGGTATTAAAAATGTTTACTACTACTAAAATTGCACATTTAAACATTTCCACTTATATCCGGTAATAATAGCCGAATCCTTTCATGTGATCCGGTAAACAAAACTTTAACATCTAACCATTTTCAATAGAAAATATGCTTTTGACATCCTAAAAAAGATGCTAATTTCATCCAGTGCACTGTAAATTAGAGGAAAAGTTAAAGCGGAAGGAATTTTACATCATTCATACCACCTAGACGTACAGACCATAGGACACAAAGCCCTATAGACAGTAACATATCTAATTTATTTTGTTTGTACGTACATGTGCGCAAACTAGTAGTGACATGCATACTGTTTTCAATAGGAAACCATCTAATATTACTTTAAATAAAACGCATCAATTTCGAAACATGCTAAAAATATTTGCGGAAAATCAGATCGCGAACAGACAGACTGACAGCCAATTAAGTGGAAGTTATAACCATTTTTTAACAAAATCAAATTTTATGTGACATACTAGTCCATAAAATCATGTAAAATAAATGACTGAAGAAATATTTTAAAATTTTCCTTTTTCGAGGAAAATAGAAAATAATCCGTGCCGACACGGCCCTAAAGAATTTCATCCAGGCCCGGCCCAGCCCGAGTGTACATAAAAAAAATTGAGCCCGACCCTGGCCCGGCCCGAGACTGCAAAAAAAAATTAAGCCAGAGCCCGGCCCTGTCCGAAAGCAAATTGAAAAATTCGACCCAAGGGCCGGGCCGGGCTCAGGCCGTAAGCCCGGACCCATGTAGACCTCTACCCTATTCCCGTATATAGAACGAACCAATTAAATAAGAATTCAAGATATATGTATTCCAAAAATTTATAGGAAGGTAAAATAAAACTTTTGAAAAAATTACTTATTAGCAGAAAAAAAGAAAAACCATTTATGTACAAACATAATAAATGAACTTAAGGTCCGTTAACATACAAGTTTGTATTTTTATTAAACGGGTATATTTTAAGCTTTATTACTTTTCTTTCATAAATTTTGCTACTAAAAGATATGCACAGTTTTGACATATAAATTTCATGCGCCTATCTTTTTAAACATTTTATGCACTTAATTGCTGTGGGAGAAAAAAGAAAGAGAAAGAAAGGAATACATAAGCCATTCTCCTTGTTGGTAGTTATTTTCACGGCGATGTTTCTCAGAAACTGGGAAATAAACAGAAACACTAGACAATCATAAACAAAAAATCAATGTTTACAGTTTTTGTTTGGCGGATTTCGTTTACTTGGGCAAATTGATGTTTATTGAAATATTTATGAATGTCAACATGGAAACTGCAAAATGCTTTCACATTATTATTGCACGTTGTTATGTCAAATTTTGTTCTCGATTTCCACATTTATTTTTTATCTTTTCTCTTCTGCCTTTAAAGGAAAAAAAAATTCCGATTGCAGCAAAAGATGAAATTGATCTGTTTCTTGTATATCATATGTACCATTTTCTTTGACTCCGTAAAGCACAGAACCACTTTTAATTTATTTCTTTGTTTAAAAATTATTGTTTGGCTGCAATTTGACGCTGTGAAATTAAAACGCATTACAGTTTCAAAAGTCATTTTAAAATCTAGTGGAATTCGAAGTGTTAAATAACACAGATATAAAATATATATATTTTTAATTTTCGTCTTATCTGAAATAATGTCATGTTTCTCTCTTTCTCTCCTTTCTTCTTCTTCTTCTTTTTTTTTTCCTCGTTTTATTTATTGCCATTTTGCTTCTTTTTTCTTCATTTGAGTTTTGAAAAAAATAGTTTAGAATTTTATTAACGTTACAGTTTTTATTTTGTTGTTGTTGTTGGTTTTTTTTTTTTTTTTTTTTTAGCATATGCCATTTATATTTGTTTCTGCATATTTCTGTTTTACGTGTTACTTTTTAAATTCAAGAATACATATATATTTATTTAAGGATTGATATACTTGAGGCTTTATTACTTTCCTTTTGTAAGTTTTTATGTAAAAAAAAAAAAAAAAAAAAAAAAAAATGCACATTTCTGACATTATTACTGTGTCAACAGAAGTGTTTTTACAATTTTCATTAAAATCACACAATCAACTGTGGAAGAAAATCATTTTTTTATTGAAATTTAATTTTTCCGACTGAGTGAAAATAATGCCTGGACCGAGACTCGAACCCCGGATCTTTGACTTACAAGGTCAAGGATCTACCAATTGAGCTATCCAGGCCGACACCCCGGTCAGCATTACTCACTCAGACAACCTTTAGGCCTTCACTCAGTCGGAAAAAATAAAATTTCAATAAAAAAATGATTTTCTTCCACAGTTGATTGTGTGATTTTAATGAAAATTGTATTTCTTTCTCCCATTATCTAATGGTGTTTTTCATTTCCTGCGGCTTATTTTCTGTTGAGCTATCTACATGATAGACCAGAGATGTTTCTGCCTAAAGGTTGTCTAAGTGAGTAATGCTGACCGGGGTGCGTATCTCCGAACTGTTGGCGCACGCAGAACAAATTCACAATTTTTCGCCAGAGAATGCGATTTTCGCCAAATCTGGAAGTGCAAAGAGAAACTTCACGCCGCTTAACCTGTATAAATAAACATCCGGCGTTTTTCTTTCTTTCTTTTTTTGTTATTAATTTTTTTTCTTCTGATTATTAATGTAGGATTTAAATCGCAAAACGAAACATATCTTGAAATTAAGAAATAGTTATCCGAATAGAGAAGTAGATAATAATAATGGTAATATATTAGCATTGAGATCCGATTTCATGTATAAGGCCAAAAAGTTTGTAAAAATTGTTCAAACAAATTACAAATTCTTAGTAAAATGCATGAAAAATGTTCATAAGTCCAAATCAGTAGTACGCCATTTTACATTTCAACTATTTTTATTGTCATTTTGTATTTAAATTTTTAAAATGTATGACTTTATAAAATATCTCTCTTACGATGCAGTGCTTGAATTTTCATAAATTATCACCTTATATTTATCTATTATGTATTTTTAAAGAGCATCTTAATCATAATAAAATAGATATTTCGTGTTAAATTTTATGGTTGAAATTCATAAAATTTTCTAAGTATAATTTCCTCCTCGGACATGTCCATTTCTCATTCTTTACCCACCCACTCCCAACCCCAACATACAAAGCTATAAAATAAAACGTTAAACATTTTATTAATGCTATTCTATTTGTTTTTCAGTAATCATAAACAATCTAACTTAATATGTTATACAAATCAAAGTAATAATGATGCGCATAACCATTTTCATCCTATATTTATTGTTACTAATTTCTATTGAGAGCGAAATGTATTCATATTAAAAGGAATGAGTATGATAGAACACTCAACACAGTCGCAGACTGAAATGCCGCACCTCATAGGCTACCCTCTATCTGATTCGATAAATTTGATTTATCGTAATTAAATGACTAATTTTATTAGGATTGTTTTCGTACATTAATTTCCAACACAACTGATCCCCATATTGCAAGTTCGTGGGAAGTATTGGCCTAATTTGTCAAATGAAGGAAACACAATATTTAATTACTAAAGTTTCAAATTAAAATGTTCATATTTAATGAAGTGTATTAAAAAATATATTTTAAAATATTAGTCTGACATGTTTATGACAAAATATTGGCATAATGGACGTTTAAACGAAATTTTGCTCTATTTTGCCATGTTAAAAAGAAAACGTAAATTTTGAATAACATGTGAAGTTTACAACTTACATTGTTCCAAAGCAATATTGTCCTTATCAATGACATAAGTGATATTTAAAAACTGATGCATCCATTTTACAAACTCAATATCTGTAATACACACAGACAAGTCACATAAACCAACCACTAAAAACATAATTTTTGGATTCAGGAAACCTCAAAACATATAAATGTAACAAAAATTCAATTTCGAAAACGTGATCCGAAAACAATACTTTCGCGACCTTTTACGGATAAGATAAAGTAAATTAGAATAAGAGAATAATTTTAAATTAATTAAACTTTAATTGCATTTATTACATTGATTTTTATTTATAAAAAGAAATGCTTTTATTTAATTTGGGGTAGACCTGTATATTTACTATATATTTTAGAAACACAATATAATGTACTAATTTAGCACAGAATTTAAAACACATAGCACGACATGAAATGACCTTTCAGCAATTCCATTGTATGAATATATCTGAATTCTTTTGTGGGTTTCTGTGTAAACTTCTAATAAAGGATATACATTCTACATTGTATACGAAACATTCTTTCATGCACATAAAATAAATGTTCAATATTTTTTTTTTTTTTTTTTTTTGTTTCATCCAAAAATATTAAATTGTATTTACCAGAAAATTCACACATAGACTTAATGAATTTGAATTATTTTCTTAGTCACTGCATACGAATTACTTAATATTTCATCCGAGTCCCAATATCTATTCTTGAGGTATGGTGATAACAAACACACAGACACACACATTCAGGCAACCGCTAAAAACCTAATTTTTTGTTTCATGATATTTAAGCAAATGTAGCAAAAACTCAATTTCGAAAATCTGAATCAAAAATAAAACTTTTCTTACAATATATGGGTAAAATAAACTAAATAATGATGCGTAATAATGATAATCTGGTGTGTCACTCACACGACTTTCTTTTTCACCCTGCATTTCAATATTATAATGACAGATTGCACATTAAAGCTTAAGATCAATAGCGTAAGAATGTAAAGTTTAATGTACTTTTCAAATAATCTAAAATAGGTTTAGAAACAATTTTATTTGACGAAGAGAAAGTAAATAATAATAATAAAAAAAATAATAATAAAACAGAATAAAATAAAATAAAATAAAGGTATTTCAACGATAATTTTAAAAGCTTTAAAATCATAATATTATAAATATACTTCTTCATTAATCTTGATAAAATAAATTTAAAGGGTTTTCTAATAAATTTTGGCATTAAATTATATTATCTAAAAATAACGATACAAAGACTCCATTGACACATTTTTAACAATTATGATTCAGGGAGCCTCAAAACGTGTATATATAACAAAAATTCAATTTCGAAAATTTGACCCCTAAACAATACTTTCTCTACCATATATGTTGGTAAGAGAAAGTAAAATAAATAAATAAATAAATAAATGTATTTCAAGAACAATTTTAAAAGCTTTAAAATTAGAATATTACAATTTTATTTCTTCATTAATCTTGCTAAATTAAATTTAAAGGGTGGAGGATTTCTAATAAATTTTTGCATTAAATATATTATTTAAGAATTACGATACTAAAACTCCACTGACACATTTTTAATAGTTTATTCTCTTGGGAAAAAAAAAAAAAAAAAGATTGCTCGAATCCTTAACGAATCATGAATGAAGTGGAAAGAATGGTTGCTTTGCGACAGAGAGGGTTTTGGCGCGAACTACAAAAATTCGCCAGGTTGACCTGTATGCGCCAACATTTCGGAGATACGCGACCGGGGGTGTCGGCCTGGATAGCTCAATTGGTAGAGCCTTGGCCTTGTAAGTCAAAGATCCGGGGTTCGAGTCCCGGTCCAGGCATTATTTTCACTCAGTCGGAAAAATAAAATTTCAATAAAAAAAAGAAGTGTTTTTAGTTAGAACGTTTTGGAAATTTATTAAGATTCAGGTTTCTTTATATGTTTGTTTCTTTACATGGACGCCATTCATACTTATTTCTGTATATTTTTCGTTACATTATTATTATTTTTTTTTTTTTTCATTTAAAAAAACAACAAAGGCCTGCGAAACCGTTCTTTTCAATTTTGTTTTATTCACTCTATTGGGTGTTTCTAATGTGTTTTGATGCACTGAATTCAGAAATGATTGTCTTTTTTTCCTATCACGTAAGGAATTTTTACAAAGTAGGAAGAATTCACCTAGAGACTATAACAAATTCGAACCAGTTTATGTATAAAATACATTAAAATCGGCTATAATTTACACATTATCTTTTAAATGTGTTTCTTTATATAGAAGCTTCTTTTAGAGTATTTTATCTTGTGCAAAGCTTGAAGGCCTTGTGGGGGGAGGGAATTAATTCTTTATGCACCATCCAACAATAATCTGCTAACATGTTAACACCCCCATCGTCCTTGATACCTTCTCTACATCTCTTTGGTGTCTTGATGAAATAGCTCTCTTTGTTCTTCACACGCATCACCCAGATTTTCCGGGAAATAACTTGGATGAGAGTTGTGAAAGTGAAACTTTGGGCTCATACAATCCCATTTTTTGCCAAAACTTTATGCGATGGAAATTTTTGAATAGTTTTTCCTTAATTAGCATCTCAAAATACATCAGAAAAAAAATTCGTCGTAGACCTGTGTAATTAATTTATTATAACTAGCAGTCTTTCATATGGTAAACATATCACTTTGAAGAAAAAAAATTCGTCGTTGACCTGTGTAATTAATTTATTATAACTAGCAGTTTTTCATATGATAAACATATCACTTTAAAGAAAAAAAAAAATTGTCGTTGACCTGTGTAATTAATTTATTATAACTAGCAGTCTTTCACATGATAAACATATCACTTTGAAGAAAAAAATCTTCGACGTTGACCTGTGTAATTAATTTATTATAACTAGCAGTCTTTCATATGATACAGAATTTAAACAACTTAATTTCAAAAAAGAAAGAAAGAAAATAAGCCTTAATGTTTGTCAAATGTTTTTATTTTCATGACGATATGTTGTAGAAATTTTGAAGTAAAAACGAGACCCCTGTGAAAACGAAATCAATTTTTACATTTTTCGATCGGTAGAATCCGTTTGCAAAAGCAAATTGATTTTATTGAAATATTTATCGTTTGTCAATGTGGAACCTGTAAAATTCTTTCACATCATTATTGTATTCTTTAAGTCAGATTTTGTTTGTTTAGATTTTTATTTTAGAACTATTCCTTTTTTTCTTCTGCCATGGAAAGAAGATTGTCTGATTTCTGCGAAAGATGAGTATTGAAATCAATCTGTTGAATAAATCATTTTCATTGACTTCGTAAAGCTCAGAATCAATTTTTATAAATTTAGTTTGTTTTGAAGCAAACGTCAATAATGGTTTGGCGTTGCGAAATTGAAACAACCAGTTAAATTAAGGTTTTGGTTTTAAATAAAGGGTTTTTTAAATTTTATAAATATTTTAAAAGTTTAAAATGAAACATTGACATTAATTTTTCCCCCTTCTGTAATCGAAGAAATAAGATACGATTTCTGTGAAAATATAAGTATTGTAATCAATCTGTTGAATAAATCATTTTCATTGACTCCGAAAAGCTCAGAATCAATTTTGATGAATTTAGTTTTTTTTTTTTTTTTTTTTTTTTTTTAAGAAATATATGTCAGTAATGATTAGGCGTTGCGAAGGTGAAATAATCAGTTGAATTAAGATTTTTAATAAAAGGTTTTTAAATTTTATAAACATTTAAAAGTTTAAAATGAAACATTGATACTATTGTTATTATTATTATTATTATTTCCTTCTGTCATCGAAGAAAGAATATTTGATTTTTGCGAAAAATGAGTATTATTGAAATCTGTCTGAATAATAACTCATTTTCATTGACTCCGTAAAGCTCAGAATCAATTTTGATGAATTTAGTTTTTTTTTAAAGAAATATATGTCAATAATGATTAGGGTTTGCGAAGGTGAAATAATCAGTTAAATTAAGATTTTTAATGAAAGGTTTTTAAATTTTATAAACATTTAAAAGTTTAAAATGAAACATTGATACTATTGTTATTATTATTATTATTATTTCCTTCTGTCATCGAAGAAAGAATATTTGATTTCTGCGAAAGATGAGTGTTATTGAAATCTATCTGTATAATAAATCATTTTTATTGACTCCGTAAAGCTCAGAATTAATTTTGATAAATTTAGCTTGTTTGTTTGTTTAGAAGTATGTGTATGTCAAAAAAAGATTTGGCGTTGCGAATTTGAAACAATCAGTTAAATTAAGGTTTTTAATCAAGAGTATTAAAAATTATAAACATTAAAATTTTAAATAAAATATTGATAATTTTTTTTCCTTCTGTCATCGAAGGAAAAAGATCTGATTGCTGCAGAAGTATAAGTGTTGAAATCAACCTGTTGAATAAATAATTTTTATTGACTCCATAAAAAGCAAAAAATCAGTTTTGATAAATTTAGTTTGTTTGTTTAGAAGTATATATCAATAATGATTTGGCGTTGCGAAATTGAAACAACCAGTTAAATTAAGGTTTTGAATAAAATAGTTTAAAATTTTGTTTTTATTTTTATTTATTTATTTTGATACTGTATGTCTTTGGAAAGTCTATTAAAAAAAACTTTTATACAAGAAATATGTATAATCGAAACTTTTTTCTTTAAGAATCTGTACAATATGGCATTCAAACGTAGAAATGCATTTATTGCACTTATTAATGTTTAAATTCATTTTTAAAATCCATTACTTGACTACTTACCGTAGATAGTGGAAGTATTACATTCGATCGAAAAATTCGATATCGAATTATCACCAGATTTATGTGTTAGAGCACAAAGAAAAAAAAAAAAAAAAGCGGTTTTCGGCATTTGGTCTGTGTGTATGTGTATGGGTATCTTTTGACTATCATATGTCCACAACTAATAAAAATATAATGACAAAATTTCAGAATTAAGACAAGTCTAGTGTACTGGTGATTTTCCCAACTTTGTGAAAAATGGAAAACTTCAAAAACAAATGGGTAATGTAAATCGTGTGATTGTTACACACCAGGTATATGTATATTTAAAAAAAAAAAGTTTCAGACACTATTACGAAATATTAAAAATTTATCACAAGTTTCTGTAATTTAAAAATCTCAATGCCTGTAACCTGTAACGACACAATAAAAATTGGCGTTTAAAAAAACAAAAATCTAAGAATTTTTTTCTGTAATCTATATTTTGTCGTTATGTTATAAAGTATAAAATGTTCTAGATGTTTTAAGAACGTATGTGAAATTCCAAAACGAAAATACAAAATGATATGAAAATACAAGTACAAATAATATTATATATCACCTTGGAAAAAAATTAACTTTGAATGAAATTGTACACTGAATAGTTAAAGTAATTTCCCTAAAAACGTATGGGAAAGAATAAATTTAATAGAAGAATTAAAAGAATGCTGTTAATGAGGAAAATATCGTAATAATAAAGTATTTTGCCGTTATTTATTTTTCTACGAGGGAAAAAAAAAAAAAAAAATAGATATATGATGAAATTATGCATTGTTTTTATCTAATATTTTTATACAAAAAGTTAGTAGCAATCAAGAGTTGCTGTTGCCCGTAGCGTTCTCCACCAGTAATAAATAAATATAATCAGAAATAAATTTTTGTAATATGTTTACACCATTTAATAAAGTTATGAAAACTTTACAAAAATGCTACGGGCAATGGTAATTCTGCGAATCTAATGTTTATGGTTGTAATAAAAGAATCGATTCGCCATCGGAAAAAATTAGCAATAAATAAAGTTGTGTTTAAATTAAATAAAAAAGAACGAAGGTTTATTGAGCATATTTCTATTCACAGTAATATAGCTTAAGGATGAGAAATATTTTTATATTTTTGTGGTGAAATGTACACATATATGAAAAACTGCTACTGAAAATTAAGTGTTAATGTGCCCCAAAACATTATATATATATAATGAAAAAGATGTTAAGTTTATTAATTGAATTAATTTTAGACAGTGTACTTTATAGAATATTTCTCATTTTTCTGCGATAATTAGGCATTTTTATTTACAATTACTTTTCTTTCTTTCTTTTCTTTTTTTTTTTTTTTTTTTTTTTTTTTTTTATCGAAAGATATTTTATTCATATAATTAACCATTTCTGTGTAAAATTTCTTTAAAATTTCGATAAATTTTATAAAACATTCATTACATCTTATGAAGTACATTAATTTTATACTCTTACATCAAATTTAATAAAACCATTATTCCATGAAGGCGATAAGTTATTTACAGTTATATATTGGGGTAATTATATATTAAACCTTAATTATTATCAACATGTAAATTATAGACTTTTTTCCCTGATTGAAAAAAAAGGTCTCTGGTTTAAAAAATAAAAGGAGGGGGGGGGAGGCTGACTATTTTTAAATATTTTTCGGAAAATGTCTTGTAAAATCACAATTTATTCTGTATGTGATTTAGAGTCCAAAAATAATTTGTTGACAATAAGTTTTAGTTGAAAATATGATATCAGAAAATTATACCATAATGTTGTCCATTGGCAAAACTAGACATTTAAAAGTTAAGTAAGCACATCATGAGGCTTTTAATAAATATCAAAAGAGTAATAATCGAATGAAATTACGAAGTAATAGTACTAGAAATATTCTTTGGTATAATTTATGTAAACTAATAATAATAATAAATGTGTAGAAGAAAGTAAATAAGGTTGAAAATACCCTATTAAAATCAAATTCTGGCAATACCTTTATTTAAAAATAGACAAATATTATTTTATCACCAAGAAATGACGGTTAGTTTAAACAGTATTAAACTTATTATGTCTGGTGTTATCTAGCAAAATTTATTATATTGTTATTTATTTGTGTCTTGTTTTATTGAAAATCAACAGTTGAAATTTTAACCGTGAATTAAAAATAATCAGATCTTATTTAGTTATTTTCCTCTATGGAATCAGAGAAAAAGTTTACTTGCTAACGCATACCTTCTTTGTTATCAAAAACTTCGTAAGATTTAAGTACTTAAAAAAAAAAAAAAAAAAAAAAAAAAAAAAAGTAGTTTAAAATGTCAGATTTTACTAAAATTCTTTAAAAATACTTTTATTTTCAAACAACTGTAAATTTTTTTTATCTGGAAACTGAAGTAGCTAATATATTGAATTTTATGTATAAAGAAACAAAAAATATCGTGTGTGATTGTCATACTTGCCAACATCCTAATTAATATTCCATAGTGTTGTTAGCCCCGAACTTTTTTTCACACCAGTAAATTTTTAGAGTAATATTCTTCAAATGCAATTACGATTAAATAAGAAGAAAAATACTCTAAAAAGATACCGGTGTGAAAAAGAAGGCGGGGTTAAAACTTCTACGGAATATTAATTAGTATGTTGGCAAGCATGGATTGTAGCTGAATTTCTCGTCTTTATTGACAGACCTGGTTAAAAGCAATGATTAATTTCATGTTGTTAATGTTTAATGTGAAATAATATTTTATTTATTTATTTATTTTATTTTATTTATTTATTTATTTAATTTTATTTTTTATTTATTTATTTATTTATTTTATTTTATTTTTTATTTATTTATTTTTTTATTTATTTTTTATTTATTTATTTTATTTTATTTATTTATTTTTTCGTCTCACAAAATTATTTTCAATGCACAATTCATCAGGATAAATGGTTATAGTTAAGTATGTATGCGTTAAATCTTATATTTAATTTTATCCTATATTAAATCCAGGCAGTTTCATATTCAGATCTTTTAGCGGTTACTAAATGAATACCATTTTATAAACAAATCTCAGTGATGGTATGCGAGCTTTTCTCTTCGATTGAATAATTTAACGATTACACAAAAAAAAAAAAAAAAAAAAAAAAATGTGGTATCTAATTAAGGGACCGTAAAAGTCTTTATATCAACTGATTGATCATTTACATGTTTTTCTTTTATTTATTTATTTTTTACTTTTATTTTATTTTTTTTTTTTTCCTTCTTTGAAACCATATTTCAGAATAATATTAAATAATTTCATCTGATATTACTTAATTACCATTTAATTCGTTTCAGTCATTTCAAATACAAGAAAAAAAAAAGTGAGATTTTTCTTTTTTTTCTCTCTGCAATTTATCTTTCAAAAACAGATATAATTAAAAAATCACTGGAAAGAAATACGTCAATCCATCTATTTATTTATCTATTCTATTTATTTATTTTTACAGAACTTACTTAACTTTCAGGTAAGTTAATTCCTTTAACTCAAAACTACTTTTAGTTGATAAATCTAAACTAAATTATGTAAATAATTCATTTAAATATGATAATTATAATATCAGTCTTCAAAAATTCGCGAATTAGTTGCAGACTTAGTTTACTTCATTAAACTATTTTAAAAATCTTTATAAAAGAACGTATTTCATTCTATTTTTCTAAAACGATCAATTTTTATATATTACCATAATTGCTTGAATAAAGTACATTATTCTCCAGAAGGTGGAGCCCTTTAATTTTTTTTTTTCCAAAGAATAATTTTTGTTTAATAAATTCAGTTTCTCGCATAATTTCTTTAAGAATCTCAATAATTATTTTAAATATCGCTGAAATTATTTTTTATGTGCTTAATGACTTTCATTATTAAAGACCTTTAAATTTTTCATGAGTACATTGTATTTTATTAATTCAGTTTCTATTGTTATTTCTCCAAATTGTTAATCTTTATCCTAAAAAATTATCGTAATTTTTTCTAATTCTTCTTTAAAAATATATTTTTAGGAATTAATTATAATTATTCAGATAAAATATATTATTAGTTCTAACAATAAAAATATACGTTTTTCAAATTATTGAGAGCTTTCATACGAGAAAAATAAGCAACTAATGCATGTCTGATTTTTGGATACTGTTTCCTTCTTATTATTATTAGTATTACTAATGGAAATTTCCCCTTTATTTTTTCATAATAAATTTATACGAAATACAAAAACTTATGTAAAATTAAAAAATATATATATATATATATATATATATCTGGTATGTTTATGTAAGAACCACACGATTTCCATTGTACATTAGTATACATATTATACAGGGACACAGGGTGATCAATATAAAAGATCACCCGTGGGTTTTTCTTATAACCCTTAAACCTGACGGATATGGCAACTATTCTAACATTGAAGTATGGTTGTTTGAGCCTTGTTTAAGTTTGTGAGACAATTTCCAACACTGTTGGGCTATTACAACTTTACTCGTGAGGTAAAACAGAAATGAAGACGCACATTTTTTTTTTTTTTTTTTTTTTTTTTTTTATCCTGCAATAATTTTATTTGTGAAAAACATAATTTAATTCAATTTTTTTACATTATCATTTCTCACAGAAAATGTTGAAAATGTCCGCCACCATTTTAAATGCGAACACGAACACGTAGAACCAGATTTTTGACACATTTCGCCGTATTTTTGGTGTTATTGACGAGATTTCTTCAGTTATGATCTGTTTTAATTCATCGATGTTTGCAGGACTTCTCTGTAAAAGCCTATGAAATGATAATGTAGAAATGGTAATGATAATGTAAATGTAATGTGGGAATGATAATGTAAAAAAATTTTAATTAATTTTTGTTTTTCATAAATAAAATTATTACAGGATTAAATAATATTGTTCGTCACCATTTCTGTTTTACCTCACAAATAAAGTTGTAACAGGCGAACAGTGTTAGAAACTGTCTCCCACACTTAAACGAGGTTCAAACAATTATACTTCAGTGTTAGAATAGTTGCCACATCCGTCAGATTTAAGGATAATAAGAAAAACCAACGGGTACTCTTTTAAATTGATCACCCTGTATAATCTTTTTGGAAAATGTACACCTGCTAACTATGCTAGTTTATTCGTAATGGTATTAGGCCCCGCCTTTTTTTTCACACCAGAATAGTTGTAGAGTAATATTCAGCAATATGTTGTCATGATAAAATAAGAAGGCTATTGCTCTACATATATTCTGGTGTGAAAAAAAGGCTGGGCTTAATACCATTACGGATAAACCAGCATAGTTAGCAGGTCTAAAAATGTGTAGTGAGAAGACATAAAATTGATTTAAAAATTAGACACACAATTTTTCTGTAGGCACAAACTTATTATACGTCGTGAATACATATAAAGGAAAGCGAGTTTGAAAAAAAAAATCGCTAGTGCCGTTTTTTGAAACACCCATTTCCGAGATCTATCACTCACCTTGAAAAGAGGTTTTTGTAGCAAATTTTAAGAAAATCGTTTGCGCCGTTTTCGTGAAGTCATCAGTACTACCGATTTTCATCTGTTATCTAAAAAGAAGTTAATATGGCGAGTGTGAAGAAAAATTGTAGAGCCGTTTTTAAAGATCCGCACTTGCCAAATCTAAATTTTACCTATTTATATAGGACGTCTATAAATTTTCCTAAATTAACCAACTGATACATATGAAAGTACGTCTAAAAGGGTTTTATATAGCAACTTTAAAGAAAATCGTTAGCCTGTTTTTGAGATACTGACGCACAGTCCCACTTCCAGTTTTCCAATTTTCACCCAAGGTCAATAATAGTAATAATAATAATAATAATAATAATAATAATAATCTGTACACTATAACTGTCTTAATTCGGCAGTTTCGTCGTTGTATTTTTATTAGTTTCAGAAGTATTATAGGGAGAATATTATACGGAACACAAGCATACATACTGACAAATTAACCCTTTAACGTTCACTACTTAATTTATTTTTAAAATTACTAACCTAATGGTAAAAATGGCTTTTAGACACATAGCTGATCATAAATATTTAAAAAATAAAAAATTAGCATAGTTAGCTAATTTTTTATTTTTTATAAATTTAACAAAAAAAGATGTTTCAAACAAAAATTTACTTTTCGATAAATTTTTGTTTGAAACATCTATATGTTAACCTTATTGAATTCAAATAATATTTAATTTAATAAATAAAACACTTTATAAGTGAACATTATCGACTACAAAAACTCGTAAAAGTTGTTTCAGGTCAAAATAATAGTCCAGCTCTTCTTTAAAAAAAAAAAAAAAAAAAAAAAAAAAAAAACTAGACATGAGTGCATCATCAAACCAGCAATTTGCATTCGCGCACACTAAGAAACTTCAAGGGACTTGCATTTAGTTACATTTTGGAATAGTGCTGCTATCTACCGAACAGAAAAGGAACAAAAGTTTAAAACCTGATTAAAATAAGGGGGAAATGTTAAAAAACTGCTGAAAAAAAAAGGTAAATTATATCAAATGTTTGGTTTCGCTGCGAAACCAATGATCGTTTAAATGTTAACACTGACAAATTAGCAAAAACCACTTTTTTGGACTAAGGAGAGCTGAGAAGATGTAAATCAGGTGAAAACTCGATATCGAAATTTGTCACCAAATACAGTACTTACATTACGTACTGTTGTAGTCAGGTAATGGAAAATGGGATTAAAATAACCAATCCAAAAACCGGAACGCTTTTTTTTTTTTTTTTTTTTTTTCAACCATTCCGATTTTTAAATACCGATATTTTAGCAAAGAATTTTTAATGTTATTTAATCATAGAAAATGTCTACAGAAGCGTATATATATTTCTTTTTAAGAAAATAAATAAATAAATAAATAAAAATACGAGTATTCAAAAATCGGAACTACTGGCAGTTATGCTAATGTTTTGTTTCTTACAATATGTAGTTAATCTTAATACTAAGCTAGTTGGAATTTCACTTATTTAGATTACTTTAAAATTTATTGAAAATTAAAATTTAATTTTTCAAAACCAATCTGTCTTCAGTGATTATTGTAATTATTTACCATAGTTGCTAACCTTTATGCTTTTTAGCCACCAGTAATTTTTTTTTTTTTTTTATAGAAATATTTCATAAAATTCCGCAGTAGTTTTCATTGGTTAAATAATATCAAAATTTCTTTTCAATTAATGTGAAATTTCAATTAAAGTGCAAAAGTTGGCATCTATGCATTTAACAGTTAAAAAGTTTTATTATATTTTATGTATATTACTTTATGTTAAGGGCAAATGGGTATCAATGCGTATGAAATTCTATGCAGTAGCACCCTAGATACAGTTGTTATTATTGCTTTTTTTCCATTCACACAATCAGACAAATATTTTCTAAAAATGGTCAAATTGTGCTCTGAACTTTTCAAAACGTGTAAATTCATCGAAAACCCGAAATCGAAATTTTTTACAAACCAGTATTTTTTGCTGTGAAATATAGAAAAAGGATTAAGGGGAAAAAAAAAAAAAAGAGGAAATCTCACACAGCCATGGAATTATTTATCCTTTGTTCAATTCGCTTTTTCTAAAACATCACACTAGATTATCAAACATGTCTTTAAGAATTAAAAAATATATGCATATCGCCAAAGGCGGTTCCCATTAAATTCTTAGAATATATTTTGTTTTATAAATTTAGTTTCTCCCGCAATTCTGTCAAGTGATCCATCATATCTAATCGGCGCGATCTTAAAACATTGGTAGTCGACCTCTTGCAAAGACTTTTAATTGCCTACCACAGATTCTTTAACTGGTTTTCACCTTCATTGTCTTCCTCGAGAAAAGACAAGTCATTTCCCAACAAGTGTTTTATCGCACCATCGGATACCACCGCTCTAAAAATGAGAGAGCAGAATAATAGAGTATTTAAAAATAATAAATGCTTTCACCGGTATTTCGCTTGGTGATTTTGTTCACGTGCTGTGATTAGTGGTGCACTGACCTCACTCACGTGAATATCGACTCGCTGCCCCTCCCCATCTTTTGTATTGTGAGGACACGGTTTACCTGTTTTGCTCCTGTCCTGTGGCAGATCTCCCTCCCCCCTCTTCCTTTTTCTTCTGCAGCGTTCAATTAATATTCAGTGCAATTGAATATTGTTTTTCTTTATAAATGTTTCAATATATGATTTTTAATTTTAAATATTACCCTAATTTATTCGTGAGAGGGTACAGTTTACCTGTTTTCCTCCTATCCTGTGGCAGACCCCCCCCCCCTCCTTCTTTTTTTTTTATTCAATTGCCACAATTAATAGCTTTAATTAATATTCAGTGGAATAGAATATTGTCTTTCTTTATAAATGTTTCAATGTATGGTTTAAGAGTAGCGAGTGGAAACATGATTCATATCGTATGTTAAGTATCCATGACGCCCTGAACGAGAGAGAATATTTCAGTGCCCTATGATGATTCATGAAATTAACAGCTATTCTTGTTTTTTAATAATAGTTCATTTATAATTTATTAGGGTTTTTTTTTTTTTTTTTCTGCAATACCGGTTTAAATATCTGTTACAGTATTCCCAGTTTATGTATCTATTGCAGTCATTTTTCAAGGCCTATTAACAACCACTTTTTCTTTCGAGTAAATTTTCACTTTAATAAACTTTTTAAGTTATAATTTTAGTGTGGTTAAATACCTGTAGAGACTTTAACGCAATTTTTTTCGATAATTTCATGACTATTTTTTTTTTTTTTTTTTTTAAGGACTGAGGAACTAATGAGACTAATAAGTCTCAATCTGAGATTTTTGCGGTGTCATTTTTCGATAGTTGGACATTTATCGAAATCTAAAAATTATTGAAAATATAATTGAATAATTTGAAAGCGATGTTATAATTTGAAAAAAAAAAAAAAAAAAAAAAAGAAGAAGAAGAAGAAAGAAAAACTAATAGTCCTACGTCTTAAACTAAATTCTGCTTTTGCCAGAATTTCATCAAAATCATTATTTTATTTATTTATTTTATTTTATTTATTTATTTATTTTATTTTATTATTATTATTATTATTATTATTATTTATTTATTTATTTATTTATTTTATTTTATTATTATTATTATTATTTTTTTTTTTTTTTTTTTTTTTTTTTTTTGAAAGAAAAAGAAAAGAAAATTAATAATAATCAGTATCGAAACAAACACTATCGAAAAAGTTCTTTTTTAATAATTTTGGATTAGGAAATATAAAGTGCGCGTGCAAAATGAAATAAAAATAAGTAAAAAAATGAATTTAATTTTTATGTAAAACATAATCGCGTGCTATCTTAAAAAGTAGATGTAAAATTTAAAGTTTATGTGGTGCGTGTGGCATCTATAAAAATTGTTTTAAGAAATAGAATAGAATAAAGAAAGCAACGATGTTGGTTGCATTTTGTTATATAGTTTAAATTTTGAATTTTATAGAAGTAATATATACCGTGGGAATAATTTCTTATGTTAAAACTTAAAACTATGGGGAATTATTATGCGAGCAAAAGCGATGCTACTTTATTTATTTAGTTATTTATTTTAATTAAAAAAAAAAAAAAAAAAAAAAAAAAAAAAAAAAAAACTTTTTTTTTTACTCTTAAAAATTAATTAATTAATTAATTAAAGAATTTTCACTCTACAGTACAACCAGTTTTATCAGTGTTGCCAAATTTGGGGACTTTTTTTATGCAATAACCACCACTAAATTTTAGTGGTAACGGTCGCCTAATCACATCTATTATACATGTCAAATATCACTTTTCAAAATTATTGGTGACTATTGAATAAAAAAGTCCCAAGTCTGCAACGCTAAGTTTTATTGATATTATACAAAAGATGCTCAGTATTTAGGCCATTTTTTTTTTATTTCTGAATATTTTTTTTCTATAAATTGTTTTAACAAAGTGAATGCAAAACAGCCATAATTTGTTCAAAGTTATTAAGCATTTCGTACATAAAGCGAGCACGTTGTAACTTAATTCTTTTTATTCATAGCAGGCATGTTTATCTTTTTTCTGGTATTAATGAGCATAATTTCTTTTCAATAAACAAAATTTCATTTAAATTTCTCTGATAAATTATAATGGCGGCAAAAAAGTCTTTCAGTTGTAAAAAAAAAAAAAAAAGTAATTAAAAATATTAATAATAAAGTTTATGTATGTTGTTTTTATTAAATATTTAAAAAATTAAAAAAATTAAGTAATATTATTATTATTGTGGAATGTTATGTGGAGTTATTCTTTATTAAAAGATATATAATCCGCTCTATTGTGAAATGGTCAATGTATACTAAATTTTAATTTTAAAGTACTCTTGTCCAATTAATTTACCAAGCCGCATGTTAAATTTTATTTTCTACTAAATTTTAAAATATTTTTGCACTTTTGTTACTATAATTCTCCATTCTTTTCAAATCTTGTGAAAGTTAGCTACGCCTTTATGTATCTATATTAATAAAATCAGACTTTTGTCTGTAAATTTGTCGGAATCAAAAATTTTTGCGATATCTTCACGTTTTACACCCCATGAAAGCCGAAAATGACTTCAGAAAATTTTGCCTGTGTGTGTGTGTGTGTGTGTGTGTGTGTGTGTGTGTGTGTGTGTCATCGTGTCCGAATGTCGCTTTTTTTGTCCGGACATCATTTGAGAACGGCTGGACGGAATTCAACGGCGCTTGGCAGGAATTTAGGTCTTCACCCAACTTAAAATTATATCTATCAACTTTTCAGAAATCCCCCCCCCGTTCCCCTCCTACGGGGTAAAAGACTAAAGCACGTTTGTCCGGGCATCACTCGAGAACGGCTGGACGGAATTCAACGGCGCTTGGCAGAAACTTAGGTCTTCACCCAACTTGAAATTATATCTACAGAAATTTTTAAAATTATGATTAGTGTTTAAATTGTTAGTAAAAAATGCCTGCGCATGCACCATAAATATTTTTTCACTAAAATGCTTTGAATGGAAAAATAAAATATAAAAATAATTTTTAAAGTTAAAGACTTTTGTATTCGCGTGATTCGCACTACAAATTATGAAAAGATTGTAATGAAGTGTTGCCATCTAAGTTTCATACTTTAGTTAATTTTTAAAAAATCTAATTGTCGTATCGAAAAACTGTTTGCACCCCAGGATTCAGAAAAATCACTTCTTTCATTTGGTACTGAATTTGTAATGATAGGTCTGATATTTCTAATTTATTTTTCCCTTTATCCGTTTTTTCGTTGCCACTTAAATTTCATACTTTAGTTATTTTTTAAAAATCTAATTGTCGCATCGAAAAACTGTTTGAACCCCTGGATTCAGCAAAATCGCCCCTTTTTTGGTATCAAATTTATAAATATAGGTCTGATATTTCTAATTTATTTTACCCTTTTTCCGTTTTCAACCCAGATTCGATATGGAACAGCTTTAGTATTGGATACCTTTGGCAAAATTTGAAATTCGGCACCGAAGTAGCTCGGACGTTTCTCGCCAAGATCTTTAATTGCACAATTGAGATAGCCAATTCAGTTCATCGCAAAAATGGATTAAAATATTTAAAGTCACCAAAGGGTGCCGATACTTAAGCTGTGCTTTTGTATTTATTTATTTATAATACTGTCTATTAAAGACTTCTGTGGTCACGAAATTTGGCGCGTAAATTGTTTGTATGCATCCGGCACTTATTGTAACTGCATTTCACGAAATTCGAAATCCCCCCCTCCCCCCTTCTCGGAGTCGGAGGGCAATAAACATGTGTAAAAACATGTTTTTCCGTTTGAATTCGCTTTGAATTATCTTAAAATGGCGAATTTTGGTGTGTGGATATTGATTAAGTGTACGCATTATGTACATTAGTGGGATTTTGCAAAACTTCGAACTCACCCGCTGAGGGTGGGGAAGTAAGAAGTGGGTAAGTTGTGCCGAAGACAGTGGGGACCCAGACTCCTCACATTGGGAGCGAGAAAACCTCTACCAATCACAGCGAGAACTTAGGTTATTAATAAAGATATGGCATTTTGACAATTCATTTAAGTTTAATGTCCAGCGAAGCGGGCAAAGCCTGCTAATATATATATAATTTGAATTTTTTTTAGTACCATTGTAACACTCAGCAGACAAAAGATAGATGAAAATAGCAACATAAAATAAATTTTAATTGAGATTTATGTCGATTAAAATTATTCATAGTATTAATTTAATTTGAGTACCAATGATTAGTAAAACAGGTTAAAGTACTTACGCAGAAGAGAAATGGCACTAACATAACGCATGAGAAACCATTCTTTTTGCATATTTGTGCTCTACCAGGCCCGCGATAACATTAGAATGCAAATATGTATTTATATATTTCCAATTTATTCTATTTTTGTTTTATTTGGTGATCTTTGTTTTCGATCAATTTAATTGTTTGAATACTGATAATATTTAATAATCCTTAAATTTCACTGACTGATTATCAATATATATATACAGAGAGAGAATTATTCAACTGCTTGGTTTTCATTCTCTCAAAAGAATGAGAATGAGAGCATTCTCATATTCTCATAATAGAGATATAAAACATTTTCACATTCTCATGAAAAATGTTTTATGAGAATAATTATACATTTTTCATGATAATATGTATAGTTATTCTCATGAAAAATTATATATATATTTTATATTTTACGATTCAAAAGATCTGATTAACAAAAATGTTCTTTTTTTATATCACTTTCTTTCTGAAAAAGTTTAATAGTTGACCCACTTTTCATATCAAATTATAATAAGTTGACATCGAATTTTTTTTTTTTTTCTTTTAATGCTAACGCAGTGTTAGTGTGTATAACATTATTTTAAAAAATCGATGCCTAAATTCGATTTTCTTTCTTGTTTCTCTTTCATCCGCATCACGCGCGTGCCATATCTTCTTTTATCGCTATTTCTGATACACATTTTCCTTCTTCTGTCTCTCCTGACATATCCTCCGCCGACCCTTCCATACAACAACAGGCTGAATAGCAACGAGCAGAAAAAGAAAGAAAGAAAAAAGAAAAGAAAAAGTCTGTTGGTCTTCTACCTTCCTGGGATTTTTCTTGTTGCTGCCGTGATTAAGTGGGGTAAAATAAAACGTGAAAGATGAAATGACTGTTAAAGTACGGTCAAAGTGGATATACCGTCCCGCTGGAGATTATTTATAGCATGTATTATGAACTTTTATTATCGGACTGGGAGTTACGATACACATAACCTGTACTCGAAATAGATACATGGGTTAAAAGGAGAAAATTTTGTAATGGATCGAGGTCGAGAGAAGATCTTTTATTCTCTTTCGCAAAACTATTAAGGTCTTAAGAGAATTCTTTAATCCAAATAACTAGTTTCCGACTCACTTCCGACCTTCTTTTTATTTCGCCGGTACATTTCTACAATTTTTTTCTAGCAACTAATTTATTAACAATATAAAATGATCTTTTCTTTCTTTCTTTTTTTTTTTTTTTTATATCAAGTTTAAATGAACATTTTCCATTAAGTTTCAGGCCCACCAGCGGCCGAGCGGTTCTGCGCTGAAAGCTGGTAGACGTAAAATGTCGTGTGTTATCGCATGTCGCGCTCGTCAGCCTAGCCTTTCGGAGTTTTTCGTGGTTTACTCCGAAACTTGTGTAAATAAGAGCTAGGACCACTTAGAAAGACCCCCCCCCCCCTCAAAGGAGGACATTCCACCTCAGGCCTAGAACCTTAGTGCAGTCAATCGGCCTTAATTCCCGCAACCCAACCTGTCCATTAAGTTTCAAAGATAAAAACTTATACAACGCACTATTTTTGTTCTTTCTTTATTTAGACTTAACATGCCAACAACAGAGAGAGAATAAGAAAGAAAATCCAACTTTTTTTTTTTTTTTTTTTTCACATTCTACGAAAATTTACTTATTTATTTATTTTACTCCTTATACAAACAAGCTTTGCTCGATTCACTGATTACTATATTTAAATGATTTTTTATTTTTATTTTTTTAATCATTCGTTTCGTATATTATTTTGTACATAAAAACTATTAAAAACTTTATTAATAAATAAATAAATAAAGGAAGAAGAAGAAGAAGGTTTAAATAAATATATTTCATTTAGTAACTGTTTTCAACATATCAAACACATAGCCAAACACTGTGATATACAACCGTTAATGGAATGTAAAGGTCATTTAAATAACACTTCTTGGCATGAAAATTGCTTCTGACACTCTTTCAGCATATTCTTATGTAAAATGACCTCCTGAATCCGAATAGGACGACGCCCTTTTTGCCCTATCATTAGAAACCTCCCCCTATTTGAAGCATTTTTCGGTGGTTTTATGGCTATAAATTTGATTTTTAGGAGGAGGAGGATTATTTTAACCGTTAAATATCTTCTGAGGGGCTACAGAGTTGGAAAATTCTAAAACATGGACATTTGCGACAAGGAAAAAAATTTGAGAGGATTTGTCACTGAAATTATGTATTACATATCTTATAATTTTTTAATCTGTTATTAATGTTATTTTTTTAAACTTCATATTTTTTGTTTTTTAGGTGTTAAATTAATTCTTTTTCATTCTTCAAATCAAATTCATGGTCATAAAATTACACAGGTCGACATGTAAAATTTTGATTTTATAATTTCGGCTGATTTCTATGTTTTTTGGTGTGCTAAAACCGAAAATAAAACCAGTTTTTCTCTATCATCTATAGATTTTTGTCAATACTTTTTGCCTACCTGTACAATTTCTTCCATTACTCTTCCACCAATATAATTATATGGTAATTTTTATAGAATGTTTCCATGATTTATTAACCATGGATACCTACTGTTGTAATTGCGAAGCACTAGTGCGACGTAAAACCATACCAGCCAACCAACCAACCTATTGTTATGATGGGTATATGTAAGAAATTGTGTCGGTAAACACCCTGTATTGACAAAAATCTATGCGTGATAGAGAAAAATGAGCTGCATTTTCGGTTTCAGCGCAACAAAACACATAAAGATCAGCTGAAATCATCAAACCAAATTTTGTCAGCTTCAGTTTTTTAGGCCTGTGTTATCGAATAGGGAAAAAAATGAGGGAGGGGGTGGTGTTTCTAGAAAACGGTGGGTGACTGGGCAAAATGGGAGTCGTATTCGGCATCAGGAGGTTATTTTACATAAGAATCAGTAAGAATGGTATCATAACTCGATTCATTATTATTATTATTATTATTATTATCATTTTTGTTGTTGTTCAGAGCAGTGTAATTTGAGTTTTATTCATGTTCATCAGAAACACAGTCAATTAAAAATAAACTTTATATGCATTCACATTAACTCGCAAACTATAAAATAAAGGGAAAATCATATTAGACTATTTGATTAATTGAAATTAATATTGAAATGAATCAATCAAAATAAAATATTTTAAAAAGGAAATGCATACTTTTCATTTTTTTTTTTTTTTTATTGCCACTTGCAAATACAGTGGAACCTGTCTAAAGTGACCACCCTTGGGACCGGCTAAAATGGTCCCTATACGCAAGTGGTCACTTTGTAAAGTCTCTTTAAAATTGGAAAATGGTCACTTTAGTCACGAAAATGGTCACTTTAGTCAGGTAGTCACTTTACCAGGGTGGTCACTTTTACAGGTTCCACTGTATATTAAATAGTTGTTAAGCTATCACGACTCTGTTTTATCAGAAGTTTTCGATGATGCAGATTTAACTTTTCTTTTCTTATATATCTGAGTATCTGTTTCTTTTTTACATGTAATTAAATATTTTTTTTTATGTTTTAAATAGTAAATAAATAAAATATATTGCAAGCATTTTATTTTTATCGGCATCTGCTTGCTTAAAATTGTAACTTAAAGAAACATTTTGAGAACAAAAGCAAAAATTAGCATAAAACATAATTAAAAAAAAAATTAATAAGAATAATCAGAAATCTAAAGGTATGTTGCAGAAGTACGTTTTCAGTTATTTGCATGGATTATTTTATTACCATGTTTTTATTAACTTCGATTCTTGTTTGTCGGGTGTAAATCTTGCAATCGATTTTCAACTAACTTCCCTACTAAGCTAGACATTTGAAACTTTCAGAATAGCTCAGAACAACACAATACTTTGAAGGCCGATTTTCGAATTTTTGATTAGTTTTCTTTTAATTAATTAAAATATGAAAATAATAACCTCCTAATAGCTTTAGAAATAGCCATTAAAATATTAGCTATAATTTAATTGCAGCCAAAAAAAAGAAGAAGATCATTTTCTTTTGACACAAAAATAAATACACTTAATTAAACGTGAACGTTGAAAAACTGTAAAAAGTTAAATTAGGCATCTCACAAAACTGACGTCACTATCACTTAAAAAAATTTTATACGCATTGATAAAGTGATAATGTAGTTCTAGAGCTATGATTCAACAGAAAATTTAAAAACATGGTACTATATAAAAAGTTTTTGATCTCATAGTTAATTATTTATTTATTTCGTGATTAAAATGGGGTAAAGTAAAACGTTAGAGGTTATTTATAACAGATATTAGGTATTACGAAATTTTCATCGTGCTGGAATTCACTATACATAACCTCTAATCGAAATAGGTACTTGAGTTCAAAAGAAAATGTTTTTTGTTATAAAAAGAGGGAAATCCCTTGGTTTTCTTTGGCATTAACATAAGATCTCTCTCTCTCTAAATTGAGTTTTTATATACTGGAAATTCACAACCTGTAAATTAGTACTCGTTTTCCAAAACTTTATCTGTTAAAATTTTAGTGTTACATTTTTTTTAATTTAAAGTTGGGGAAAATTTACTAAGAACGTTTTTCTAATTCTGTAGCTGTAAAACGAAATATTTAAATTTTAAAAATTCAATTTTTAGTAAACGAGTACTAATTTACCTGTTGTGAATTTTGCGAATGTGAAAATGAAAAAAAAAAAAAAAAAAAAATTAGGTAATGAGTAATTCCACAAACAAATATCCCCATAGAGTTTCATGGGATTTGATGACCGGAGACGAGGAAATTGTAAAACAGAAAGAGGGGCTTCACTGAGAAAAAATTCTGTAACTCACATCTAGAATCTAAATTGTGGCTCTAGAAAAAATTGTTCCATGTCATCCTTATAAATTCTAGTCCCCTTTGAAAGCGAGTTCTAGAAACCTTTATAGAATTCTAGAGCGTTTGCCTATATCCTCGAGGGAAAAGTTATTTAAAAATTTCTGCAAATAAATGCGAATATACAAGAGGCAGGTTTCAGCAACTATAATCTTGGTTTATTACCCAATTCTAGAAATTCAAGCGAGAATTTCTCGCAATACAAAAGATTCAGAATATTGTTTCACCATCTAGAAATGTGTAGACGTGAAATTCTCTATCATTTCGTCTATTCAGTTTATTGGCGTGCCTTATGCTCATAGCTCGGAAATCTATATTTCTAGTTAAGGGATTTAGAAAATGGCGACTTATTCATTTTAGAGAAAGGCGATACATATATATATATATATATATATATATTTGTTTTCCCTCAGTGTTTAAGGCTGTTTTTTAATCCTTTAACCCTGCTGCTGCGTTCGCTTCGAGTAGTCGAAATGGACCTTTTTCTCTAAACGACCAAATAGGCCCACATATCTGCAATTTTTTTTTTTTTTTTTTTTTTTATCCGGGAATGTTGTTAGTTCCCGCCCTTTTTGCACACCGTATTCATTGTAAAGTAATTTTCCTTCCGGAAATTACTCTACAAAGAATCCGGTGTGCAAAAAGGACGGGTACTTACAACATTCCGGAATAAATTTAAAAAGGTGACAGTTAAGGACTCAGTGTCTATATAGGTGCCCACTTTTTTAACTACCCGATCTTTTTACACACCATACTTATTGTAGAGTAGTTTTCTTCAATACATTATTGCAATTAAATGTAAAGAAAATCACTCTACAAAGAATGCAGTGGGAAAAAAGGGCGGGTACTAACAACATTCCGGAATAATTTAAAAATGTTGGCAGATATGCCCCGCAGTTTTATAACTAACCTTATATTCATTTTATATTTTTGAACTAAGTTAATGTGACGATTCTTTTGTTTTGGAATATTTGACACAAATAAAAAAAAAATTCATGAATATCGCTTTTGGGTCACAATGTATCCAAAAACATACTTTTTACGTACACTACTTTTTTCTGACTCAGAAAAAAGTACACAGTGGACGCAATTGATTATCCTTATTCAATTCCTATTATTAGTTCACACTCTCCCTATATATATCTTGTACAAATCTTGCAATCGATTTTTAACAAACTTCCCGACTAGCTAGAAATTTGAAACTTTCAGGATTACTCAGAACACGGTGACAATACATTTTTTTAATGCTTTTATCCAACTGTTTCGGGTTTCTGCTGCCTTCGGCAGCGTTACCAGTACAAAGCTTGCAATCAATTTTTAACTAACTTCCCGACTAGCTAGAAATTTGAAACTTTCAGGATAGCTCAGAACACGGTGATAGTACATTTTTTTAACACTTTTAGTCAACTGTTTCAGGTTCTTACTGCCTTCGGAAGCGTTTATATGATTCGACAGAAAATTTAGTTCACTAACTTCCCGATTAGCTAGACATTTGGAACTTTCAGAATAGTTCCGAATACGGTGAAAATGCATTTTTAAAATACTTTTAGCCAACTTCGGGTCCCTGCTGCCTTCGACAACGTTACCGGTACAAAGCTTGCAATCGATTTTTAACTAACTTCCCGGCTAGTTAGCTAGCCATTTGAAACTTTATAATAGCTCAAAACACGATAAGAATGAATTTTTTTTATAATACTTTTAGGCAATTGTTCCGGGTTCCCGCTGCCTTCGGTAGCGTTTATATGATTCAACAAAAAATTTAAAAACGTGGTATAAAAAGTTCTTTATCTTGTAATTATTCTTATTATATCATTGAACTAAGTCCACTAGCTTAAATAGTGTCCATTTATAAATCTTATTTTACTTTTTACTTGATTTTGCACGCGCGCTTTTTATTTTTATTTATTAACTAAAATAAAAATTTTCTTTGCTGACCTAAGTAGGAATTGACTTAATTATATATATATATATATATATATATATAGATAGATATAGATACTTGTTTTATAGCATTCTTACTTTTTAGAGATCATACTGATTTAGATTTTCTTTTGCAGATACTTTGGACCAGTGATAAAAACATTTTTACCAACATTATTAATTTCTGGTTTCGTTGAACTTATTTAAATACTATTTAGTAATTAATCGTTAAATTTTATTATCTTTTAATGCATAAGCTGGCGTAAAACATATTTAAAAAAAAAAAAAATTGTGTGATATGGATCACATGTTCTTTCTCGAAATTTAATTTCATGAAATAAATTATTCTTTATTCCTTTATGAAAAAAAAGTTCTAAAAAGCATTTATTCTGATTAATAAAGTCATATTTGCGGTTTCTTTCTATCACTCAAAGTGAACTAATGTGCGATTTGCAATAAAATCTCATATACTCGAAGAATTTAAAAAATCTAAAAACCTGAAATAAAAATTAATGTTTGTTTTTAACTGTTTTATTTTAAATAAAATTCATTTGTATCCAAAGAAAAATTCAAAACATTTCTCAACCTTCTCTTCGGTTTTCTGGAATGAATTGAAAAATAAATAAGATAAAGTTTGTCAAATGCAGACGAAATAGACATACAATCCCAATGAATATTATTTATGGCACAAATATTATGGACTTTTATTATCAGTCTGGGAATTACATAATCTGTTCTCAAAACAGCTTATGATATGTCAAAAGAAAAAGAACTGAATAAAAACTGAGAGAAAATCCTTGGTTTTCATTTTATATAACTTAAGGTCTTTTATGTTGTTTCGTAACATAAAACTCTGCTATGAACTTTATATGAGTAGAGCAGAAACCATATTCATCATTTATGTTGTTTATTTTATTCGCTTTAAGACAGGGTCGCACTCGCCGTTTTTTTTTTTTTTTTTTTTTTTTTTAAGGAACTTTTAGGGATGAGAAATTTCGTCTATTTTTACCACCACTATTTTTATATAATAATATCTATCCTATTTAATCACGACACATTACTATAAAAATGCGATAAAAAACTTTGTATGAAAATAGTGGTGGTAAAAATAGTCGAAATTTCTCATCTCTGAAAGTGTCCTGAAAAAAGGATGACCCTTGTTTTCGATGATTTTGTAGGAGAAAGTATTGATTTCGTAAAAACTTTTGAATTCCGTTTTTCAGTGGATTGACACGTTTTGAGAGCTCTTGAACATGGTTGGACCATTTTTTGAAAATGTCTGTCTGTCTGTTCGTCTGTTTATTTGTGACAAAAGTTTTGTTTCAACTCTAGTTAAATAATTAAATATCACAATTTCATATTAATTTTTATGTAAGTGCACCTTGACCTAAGTTAGTGCGTAACAACGTGTCAACTGGTAACAACTTTTTAATTGGTGAAAATCTCTCGACAGGGGGCGTTGCTATCCCCCCCCCCTTTTTTTTTTCAATAATTTTAAATATGGCAGTACAGAGCAACATTTCGATATATGTGTACAATGACAATTATTTTTAAGAGCATTATAAAATTTAAAAAAAAAGAATTATTTAAATTGTAATAGTAAACTAGTTTTTTTTTTTTTTTTTTTTTTTTAATGTAAGGGGTGGTAAAATGGTTTATAACTACGTTTTTTTTTTTTTTTTTTTTTTTAAGAACACGTCAATACCTTTAAAGTTATTAGTTATAATAAAGTGTAGTTAATAGTTAAAAGTTAATAGTGTAATAATTTAAAATCTGTCCCAATGAAAATCTTCTGCATTTATCACGGAAAAAAAATTGTAATAAGTAATTTGTACTGCATAAAATTGTATAGGAAAATATAAAATATAGAAGAAATCTTTTTTATAGCCACAACGAATAAATATTTCATAAATAGTATCTTAGACTTTCTTAACCTATCCATACTTTTTAATTCTTGAGATTGCGTTATATTTTTGCTGTTCATATTCTGTGTATTTCAATTATGCATTTTATAATTTTATTTGCAATAAAAACGATATTTATAGGTGGTTATTATGAAATGGTAAAAATTCTTTTTGCAATTATAAATTATTTTTGCATTGCCGTGGCGATATTTTCCAATTTTGAAAGGTAAGGCCCACCATTTGGTGTGCCTTTAAAACGTTACATTAGTAGAAAATGTTTAAGAGTCGGTATATACGGTAAATATAACTTTAAAAAAAAAAAAAAAAAAGTCAACGTAGAGTAAGTGCACCAGTGATTGACACTTTTAGAGCAATCCCTGATGTTTTTAAAGTTCTAGTCATCAGAAAATATTTTTAGAAATTTTAAGTTAGTACATATGGTATGAAAGAGATTCAGAACCACATATATGTTAAAATATATACATTTGATAACAATTATTTTTTATTTATGAATTTTTATTTGACACCCTCTCAATGTTCCAGTAATTGACACTGTCAGTTTTTCATTATTTCAGTAATCGGCACCCTCTGTTTCAGTGTTTGACACTGCTAGTTATTCATTTTATCAGTTTTTGCACCCTATGCTCCAGTGTTTGACATAAAATGTTAAAATTCTTATATGTAAAATATATTATTTTATTATTTTTCTTATTTATAAATTATTTCGTGATATATGTCAATTACTGGAGTATACCAATCACTGAAGCATCTACCCTATGTCGATTTTTTTTTTCTTTGTGCATTTACGCAATGGTTTTATTGTTATGGCATGAAAGACATTCAGAACCACAAATATGTTAAAATAACATTTGATAACAATTATTATTATTATTATTATTATTATTATTATTATTTATGAATTTTTATTTGACACCCACTCAATGTTTCAGTAATTGACACTGCCAGTTTTTCATTTTATCAGTAATTGGCCCCCTATGTTCCAGTGTTTGACACTGCTAGTTATTCATTTTACCAGTTATTAGCACCCTATGTTCCAGTGTTTGACATAAAATGTTAAAATTCTTATATGTAAAATATATGATTTTATTATTTTATTATTTATTAATTATTTCGGGATAGATGTCAATTACTGGAGCATGCCAATCACTGAAGTACCTACCCTACATATTAAAAAAAAAAAAGACAGTTAAGTATTTGTCTTTCTTAGCCTACTCTCTCTCTCTCTCTCTCTCTCCCTTTTACGGATTCTTGTGCATATTTGTAAGACCTTCAACAATATTTTAAAAATAAAAAATACTGCTTTTATTCATTATTTTTATTATTATTCTATATTTGCTTTGCTAATAAATATATATTTTTTAAATATATATGCCTAAGATTTTATATTAAAAAAAAAAAAAAAAAAAAAAAAAAAAACACTGGAAAAAAAATAAAAGTAAACTTCATTGTCAACAATACAGTAAAATAAATTTTATCGAACCAAAACTTTCGAATTTGTCGATATACAGTCGACTTTGATTTCACTTTTTTGTTGAACTGTTTTAGCATCAAAATTCGAATCGATAATTTTCGTCTGCATATTATTTCGAGTAAGAGTTTGAAAGAGAATAAAATAACTTTATAATTCATACCAAATCTCCCTCTCCCCCCCACCCCCCCTCTCTCTCTATATATATATATAGATATATATATTAATCTTAGAAAGTTTTCCAATTATTTCTTTTATATTTATGTATATGTAAAGATATTTTGGGCATATTACTTACATGGAAATAGTTTTGCATAAGTATGTATATATATTTATTTTTAAGGGCTACATATTATTGTAAGTGTATTGTAGTGAAACTAAAACGAACCGTGGAAATAGATATAAATTCTTACAAAATTCAAAATTGTTTCAGAATTATTCTTACCATTTTCCCTTAAAATTTATTCATAGCAGATGCTGGTGAACTTTTATTATATAGCTGTGAGTTACGACAAATTAAGACTCAATAGACATGTGTGTTAAAAGAAAATGTCCTTAAAATGGACCATGAGCTTAATATTTGGATCACAGCCCAATTGTATAACTACACACTGTTATCCAATATTTTAAAAACAAAATTCTAAAATCGTTGATAAAGATTTCACCAAAAAACAACAAAATCAAATTAAAATTAATCAGAATTTTAAAGGGAAATAAATAAGAATGAATGAATGAATAAAAATAAATGTACTAAAAGTGCATTTTTTGTTTTATCATATTATAATGATACATTTTTAGTTCCCCATCATACTACTATAGCAAAGACTCCAACATCCTAATTAATATTCCGTAGTGTTGTTAGTCACGCCCTTTTTTACACACCAGTAAATTTTTAGAATAATAGTCTCCAAATTCAATTACGATTAAATAAGAAGAAAAATACTCTAAAATGATACTGGTGTGAATAAAAAAAAAGGCGGGGCTAACAATATTACGGAATATTAATTAGTATGTTGAAGTCTCTGCTATAGGTATCGGGAAATTAACTAATCGTGAAAATTTTCGACCTCAATTTTTTGACTTTTTTACACATTTTGAGGTATGAGAAATCCGAAAATAACAAAATCGCTATGGTGTTCCTCTGTAGAGTGTCAGTGTGTCAGTCTATTAGACTAAGAATTTGTTTGTTAGTGTGTTAGTTTGTTAGTCTGTGTACACGATATCTCAAGAACAGATGGTCTCAGAGAGGTCGGACCAGTTTTAAAATATCACTAATGACACTGGAAAGAATTCTATTGATTTGCAGCATTTTAATTAAAAAACTTCGTATATTATGCAAAATTTATAAATTCCTTAACTTGGATAGGGGAAAATTGTTGCTTAAGGGCCCTCTTCACTCACCGCCGCCGGAAGCCGAAGCTAATGTTATTCTACGGGAAATTTTTCTTTACAAATAACTTATTAACTAATACATATTTTCACATTCTGAAAATTCACAGCTGTTAAATTGACGAAACTTTTTAAAAAAATTATTTTTTTAATTTTTTATATTTTATTTTTAAACTGCAAAATACGAATTTTCAGTATGTGGAATTTTTTCATTTTGCAATTTCAAAATAAAATTTTAAAATTTTAAAAATACATTTAAAAAAAAATGTCCGTCAATTTAAGTGTTGGGAATTTTCTGAATGTGAAAACAGAATTTAAAAATATGTATTCGTTAATAAGTTATTTGTAAAGAAAATTTCCCCATAGAATAACATTGGCGCGGGCTTCCGGCGACGGTAAGGGAAGAGGGCCGTTAAACGTGGAATAAATGGAATATTTTTATTGTAAGAAATGTGAGACCACTTTTAAAATGTAATTTGGATGCTTGTGTGAAAATCGGTAACTGCGAATTTTCTAATTAAAAAAAATTCGTAATTTATTCAAAATTTATGATTTTTTTTTTTTTTTTTACATTACAGAATAAGTCAAAATTATGCATAAACGTGGTTATTTTCACCGTAAATATTTCAGATCACTTTTAAAATATCATCTATGATAATGTTTTGAACATAATTGACTACAAATATTCTAATTTGTAATGTTCGTAAGTTATTCGAAAATTAAGGTTGCCTTAACATAGCAGAATAGAAAAATATTTCATACAAACTTGCATTATGAGGGTCATTGAATTGGAAATAGTATGAAATAGCATGAAAACTAAAATACGAAATTAGCCCCAATAAAATTAATTAGCAAACTAGGATATGTAACGTTTTGAATTGAATGGTGGGTAGCCTATTAGATTGGACATTTCAGTCTCTCACCGTGTCAAGCGATCAGTGAAATTCATTTCACTTAACATGAATATAGTATGTTGCGTGTAGAAATTTATGAGTACACATATATGACGGGGAACTGAGCAGATGTATGCCAACTAGTTTATAAGGGAGATGCAGGGGTTACAATAATTTATTTTAAAGAAATATTCGAAAAAACTATTTCACTTTCATAATTTTCCACACAATGATAAATTTTCGCCTAAATAAATAAAAATCCGAAACTCAGGAAAAATAAATATTTTCATCTCAAAAAGAGACCGATTGTCGATTGTATTGATATATAGTCTTTCAATTGTCAATAGTCGATAAGTAGTCGATTGTCTCGAAAGCTCTGAATGTTTCACTGTCACTTTTAATGAAATAAGTGCATAATGACTAGATTTATTTGAAAACATTTTGGTATTTTTATTTTAAAAGTTTTTTGTTAATTTATTTGAAAAGGTTGATAATTTTTTGAGGTAAGTTAGTTTTAAAACTTTGTTTTTGAAATGCTAAACGCATTTCAGATTGCAGAGTTTCAAAGTTTAGAGGAATGACCGAATTAAAAATATTTTATGTTTATATATTTTCAATAACACAATAAATCTCGTAAATGTTTTAATACTTATTTAGACTTTATTGATAAAAATCGTGTAAGAGCGTAAAAAATGTGTAAAAAGTGTGATTAAAATGAATAAATTAATATTTTGGGAACAAAAACATTAAATAAATCATATTTATTTATTTATTATTTTTAATGTGAACTACTTATTACATTTTCTTTTCTTTTTTTCTTTCTTTTTTCATTTTTACTGGGTGTATCTAGATATCTGCTTTGTATCAACGCGGTCTGTAGCAAAAAAAAAAAATATTTTTTTTTTTTTCTTTTTTCTGTCTGTTAGACATAGTTCTCTCGTCCTAATAAAAAAAAAAGAAAAGAAAAAAATAAAGGAAAAGAACGGGAAAAGGGCAAAAGAAAATGTCAATTAAAGAAATTTTAAATCTTTTTTGATTTTTGATTTGATTCAGTTGGCATAACAGCTGCTAAAATTATTTTTTTAAATATATATTTAATTATCTATTCAGAGATACACACATTCATTTATCAACCTTAACATCTGTCTATAAATAAAATTTGCTACAAAAGACTTTATTTTACAAGCACGTTTAACTGAATTAGCCAGACTTTTAATCAATATTTACTATTCAATTTGTCAATTCCCAAAATTTTTAAACATTAATTAGGTTATTACTAAACAAATAACTGAATCGGTGAACCGTCCTATTTTACACCTAAACCATTTATTTTAGCAATTAAAATATTTTAAATGCTATAAAAAAGTAAAACTTTGATAAAGTAATTTGATTTTACTCAGAAAAATTTGAAATATACTATACAAAAACCATTTAAGTGGTTTACACTTGTTGAAAAAAAAAAATTATTACCTTTTTTACTTAATTTTTTTCCCCAAGAAAATCTTTAATTAATTCGCTTTAAGCCTTAAAATTATACCAATTAATTATCATTTAATTGCATTTCTTTTTTTGTTCGTCTGTTGCCATGGCAACGAACTTTCCGGCAGATTTAGTATTTATTTCGTTGATTCATCCTGAAGAGATGAATTTGCCGTAAATCTTTTCATAGGTCCCTATTGTTAATTGATAAGCTGATAATCTGCCTGATTAATTCTACGTTTATGAGCTGTCAAGGATAAATTGCGATTTGTCAATAAGTTGTGTTAATTATTTCGTTTGTCAGGATGTCAAGATATTATTAATTAATAATAATTGTCCGAATAAAAAGTATATTTCGTTTGTTTAGAGATCCGTTAGAGAAGTATGCGAAAAGTATATCTCGCTTGTAACAGTCTGATGGTGAAATATTTTTCTCAAAAAATATTATTATTATTATTATTATTATTTTTTTTTTTTTTTTTTTTAATAAATGTGATTGTACGTATTTTTCATTAAATGGTAAACTGTTTTTAGAACTGAACAGAACTGACTTGTCTTGTTATTATTATTCTCTCTCTCTCTCTCTCTCTCTCTCTCTCTTTTGCGTGAGGACTTTTTTTTTTTTTTTTTTTTTTTTTTTTTAAGATTAAAATAAATCAAATAAAAACGAGTTTTCTTTCTTTCTTTCTTCTCGTTCTTTCTTTCTTTATTTTTCATTTGGCATTAAGTTAAAAAAAAAAAAAAAATATATTTACTTAAAAATGAAATTGAGAAAAGACACGCGAAAGAAATTTTAGGAAATCAAGGGAGTAACTGCTGCTAAAGAAGGGAACTTAGCATTTTAAAAGCGTTTTACCACGATTTTGCACTAGACCTGCTTGAATAGAATAATAAGTCTCGCAATATACTGTTAAAAACAGGGAGGAGGGGATTTTATTCAAAATTAAATTCTATTTAAACCATAAATTTTAATATCTTTGTTATTATATAATGCATTCTCTAGAAAGGCATAATTTAAACAATTTTCTTATTTATTTATTTATTTCATAATTTTCTGAAAATAAATAAATAAATAAATAAATACGTTTTATTGACTATTTTTAAACTTTTAATTTTATAATTACCTACTTTTATTATCATCGATATTTTCAATTGTATCCGCAGCGAAAAGTTTAAGGGCATGTATTTTTTCTTTCCTTTCTTTCTTTTTTTTAAATATCTGAAATCTATTAGTAATAGATTACAATTTTCCTCCCGCAAGCGCGCCACCTGTCTTACATATAGAAGCTGTCCTCTAGTGAAAATGTGTATATCTTTCAATTTTAGTTAATTCTGTTTATGAATTATACCATTTATTTTCATTTACATCTATGCACGTACTTACGGTTAACTATTTTTACGAATAATTAATTACCTGATATATATATATATATATATATATATATATTATTTATTTATTTATTTATTTTCGAATATTTTCCTGTGATTAAAATATTAAATTAATTATGTATTTTTTAAAGACGATTGAACTCAAAAAATTATCTTTAAAAAAGTATTTTTTTTTTTTTTTTTTTTTTTTTTTTAACTTAAAGATTATCTTACTATTTTGGGAAACTGGTTCTATTGCGCACATTTTAATTTAAAATTTCGATTTAATATGTAAACGTTTTTTTCCAATATTATTCAAAAAACAATATTAGAATTATTGAAAATATTTAATATTTTCAATAATTGTAATATTTTTCTTTGAATAAATAGCATGATATAAATTTCCATAATAATAAATAGCATGATATAATATAATATGCTATTATTAAGGGCGGGTAAATTTTTTATATTGCACTAGTGTTACACTATTGGCAATTGGAGATGATCTGCGACTCACAGTAGTCCGGAGATATGCCGTCACAATTTTGATCCCCCATGCGGAAGGGAGGTATTATTTAGGGAAAATGATTCAATTTTTAATTTCACTTTATCTGTAGTTCTGTAGTTTGTAGAAAAATCTTTTATTATTATTATTATTTTAGTGCTTTATGAAGAAAAAATAAAGTCAATCATATGATGTTCAGATCTGCCAACCTAATCCGGCAAATTGTTAGTACCGCTCATTTTTCTACACCACTTAATTTTTAGAGTAATTCTCTTCAAATATATTTACAATGAATCAAGAAAACAAATACTCTAAAAATTAAGTGGTGTAGAAAAATGGGCGGTACTAACAATTTGCCGGATTAGGTTGGCAACTTTGGATGTTTTCTCACTACAGTAAGTTAATAAAATTAATATACTCTACATATATTGAATTGGCTTTTAAATTCTTTAGATTATAATACTGGGAGTTTGTAATTAGATAAATATACAATACACAGATAGTTACATGTTTCTAATTATTTTTGGATGTGATGAATCTTATTATTTAAAAGTTTTTATTTATGCATGAAATATTGTTATAGGAGTCCAAATAACCTTGTTAAAATATGTTATAATTATTTTAAAATCATGAAAGACATTGAAAAGACTGCATGACAAAAGCTACAATTTGAAAGTGCTTTAAAATTGAATTGTACACCAAGTTGATATGTTCGAAAAAATAGTTAGATTTTTACGCCACGCATGTAGAATTTCTTGAATAATTATCAGCTGTAAGAACATTATGTAGATCTGTTGTTTAGTGTTATAAAAGCTATTTCTGTCAAGTTAATTATTAATAAAATATTAAAGCTTTTTTTTCTTTTTTTACTTTTAACCTGTTAAGTTTTAATGACACTGCTCGGCATGAAAATGGCCTCTGACACCATTTCAGCATATTCTTATGTAAAATAACTTCCTGAATCCGAATAGGACGCCCATTTTGCCCTATCACCCACCGTTTTTTAGGAATGGCCCCCTATTTTTATCATTTTTCGGTGATTTTACGGCTATAAATTTTATTTTCAGGAGAGGGGAGGATTATTTTAACCGTTAAATATCTTCTGAGGGCTACAGAGTTGGAAAATTGTAAAACATGGACATTTGCGACTAGGGAAAAATTTTGGGGGGATTTGCCTCTTAAATTATGCATTACATATTTTATATATTTTTAATCTGTTATTAATGTTATTTTTTAAACTTTATATTTTTTTCTTTTTAGTTGTTATTATTATATTTTATTATTATATATATATATATTTTTAATCAATTTTGTCATTTAAAATTATTTACTCGATTTTCTCACTATTGCCATTTAACAATAACTTACCTTTTATGTTACAGACTAAGTAAATAAAATACTTCAATATCCACTATATATTTCATTAAATTATAATTTACACTACGTAAAACATTATTTAAAAAAATTATTCACGTCCGTATGTTATATTTCTTTAAAAACAATCCATAAAATATTCCGACGTCCAAAAAAAAAAAAAAAAAAAAAAAAAAAAAAACTTTACCTTTCTTTCCTTTTTTGAATAGAACTGAATATAAATTCTTCAAGGAAGTATAACAAATGATATAAATTCATATATCCACTCCAAAAGTTATTCTTCCCGCAGAGGAAAAAAGACTCCAAAGAACGAAATGTATGTACGTAACACTTCATCTAAAGAAATCGCGAATCCCTAATCCCCTTAAATTCCTCCTTCTAACAATGCATTTGCCCGTATTGGAACCCTTTTCTATCAGTCGCAGTTTTATTGGTTTATCCCGTGTGTGTGTGCGTGTGTACCGTTCGGGTTCGGAAATGCTTTTGGTAGAGAGTGCGTTGTTAAAAATAAGGTTCCTATCGATTAGATGTAAGGGATGATTCTCCACCTTGGCGAGATGCATCGCCAAAAGTTTTCAAAATGCGGCACACGGCGTTTAAATATGTGTACGAATGTATGTCATTATGTTTATAATTTTATTTATTTATTTATTCGGAAAAAAGAAATATATATATATATATATTATTTATACTATATAAATATTAATCAAAATGTAAATTTTATAAAATTTCTATGTTGATTATTTATAATATTTCAATTCAGTTTTTAATTATTTTTTCAATTAATTTAATTCAGCATTATTAAAAAAAAAAAAAAAAAATGTGGAGTAACTCCACTCGACTTTCCGAACATTGAGTAATTAACGGTTTTGTAGACACAGTAAAGAAAGAGGAGTAGTTAAACAAACAAAAGAGAGAAAAACCATAATAGAGTGTTTGAGTATTTTTCCCCATATATTACACGATGTTTTATTTAACGCTACTGAACTTTGAGCCCATAGATCATAATGATAAAGAATTTTTCGCTGTGTCTCTGTAAAAACCTATAAATGCTAGATTCACCAAAATGCTTATAGTTATAGAGTGATAAATTTTCAGCTCAATTGAATCCAAAAATCTATTTCTTTCTCCAAAATCTATACAGATTGAGTATCTGTGACCTATAATATGTGTATAAATTTTTTGCTCAATTGAATAAGGCGTTTAGATGCTATCACACATTTAAGATTTTGGTACCATAGGCCATAATGATAAAGAATTTTTCGTTGTGTCCCTGTAAAAAAACTATAAGTGAAAAACCAAATTCGATAGGGTTCGTACTGTGGGGACTTACAATATACGTACCAACTTTCAGCTTATTCAAACAAAGCGTTTAGACGCTAGCGTGTTCACTCACAGACATACACACATACATACATCATCGCAAAAATAGTGGAAACGGACTCAAGGGACCTCGAAACGTATAGAAACATCAAAATCTCAAATTCGGATTTTTGACATGATTACAATACTTTCCTCACTATAGTGTTCGGAAAGTAATAAATGAAAGAAAGAAAAGAAAAGAAGGTAATCTAAAACAACTAACAAGTACGCATTTTGTAAAGAAAAGAAATTTTTAAAACGCTTGAATTATTACTTTAATGAAAAATTATTTAGATATTTATTTCTGAATTAATTAATTAAAAAGGGGATTTATTTATTCGTTTATTTATTGTTTCAAAATGTTGCGAATGAAAATCTATAAGGCACATATTTTTAAATATTTCATTTTTATAGTCATGTGATATTCATGACTATTTTCAAAATATAAAATAATTAATTAATGAAAAACAATAATAATATATAAAATAAAATAAAATGAAAGTGTAAATAAAAATACATATAAAAGAATAAATTTACTGTGCAACCACGCTTAACGTTCCTAGAATAGAGAACAATTCTAGCGGCTTGGGTGGGTGTCAAATTGGTCGACAAGTTGGGATTTGGTAAATAAATATTGAGCCATTCCATGTTCCCATATTAATTATCATCTCGATTCGACTACAGAAATTATTACCCCTACCATCGAGTACATGCTGGCTCAACATGTAATCAGTCGCGAGAAACGTGATCGAACTATAGCTGTAATTTAAAAAAACATAGAAGATCATGCAAGCAAGGTAAAAAATATATAATTTTATATCTCCGTTTTATTAATATATTTTATAAAGGAAAAATTACTAATCTATTTTATAAAGTGTTTACTAAGGATTTTTTTTTTTTTTTTTTCTTGTGTATATTTTCTTTTTACAATTATCTCACTTGTATCTCGATATTTGAAATTAAAAGGGAAAAAACTACCATCACTTGCCTTTCTTGTCTTTTTCGCTTTCTTGCTTCTGTGATAAAAAATATTTCCTGTAAAAACGTCACATTTGTCAACTTTGTACAGAAACGTTCAATAAAATTGTTAAAATAAACCGTTCATATATCCCTAAATTATTTTAGGTAATGTTGAATTTGATTAAAAAAGTTGTGTTACGGTTACAAATATAGAATCCAAAACGATACACAGCAACTTAATTCTACTTTGATACCATGTACTTCAGTATATTCCAAAAGATAGCGTCTGTTCAATTTCTGATAAAAAATATTTCTTTTAAAAACGTCACATTTGCCAGGCTTTGTACAGAAACGTTCAATAGAAAACTGCTCGTATATCGCTAAATTATTTTAAGTTTTGTTGAATATTGAATTCGGCTGGAACAGTTTGGTTGAAATCTTTTATAAAATCCAAAACGATACATAGCAACTGAATTCTATTTTCATAGCATATACTTCAGTATATTCCGCAAGCAAGCGCCTAATCAATTTTTGCCGTTAAAAACTATTTCATATAAAAACGTCACATTTGGCAGGCTTTGTACAGAAACGTCCAATAAGAATACCAGAATAAACAGTTCGTATATTGCTAAATTACTTTAGTGGTGTTGAATATTGGATTCGGCTACAAATGTTTTATAGAAAACGATAGATAGCTCAACTTAATTCTATTTTGATACCATATACCTCAGTATATTTCCCAGGACAGCACCTAATCAATTTTTGATTCTAATTTCTGATTATTATTGTTATTATTATTATTATTACAAAGACAGGCTACGTCGATGCTTATTTCTTTCTAAAGTTTTATCAGTTCACAAGGTATGTAAAATATTTCTCTAAAAATTTCGAAAAGTATAGGCAAACATATTCTACTTTGTTTAAAACACATTTTATTAAAATAATTTGCTAATTCTATAGAATTTATTTTATTAATTTTTAAGTGACGATAATCTGTTCATTTCTCCATTTCCCATAAAAGGGAATTCATTCAGAATAGTATTCATTGAGAAAAATAACCGGTATAGGGGTTGACCAAAAGTGAAGGGGAAAAAAGAGGGCATTTCTACCAGTCATAAAGCTGTCGAAATACAAAATGATTATTCCCATAAGAAATTCTTCTCGTTATATTTCTGCATTATTTTGGGATAGGATAGTAGTTGATTTTTACCTCTCTCATTTCCGAGAAAAGCGGATTTTTTCCAGTTATCATTGACAACGTTATCACTTATCAATGTTATCATTGACAACATATAGCGTTATCACTGTATCACTTATCAACGTTATCATTGACAACGCGATAACCCTCACTAACATACGTTTTGTAAAACAAAAGGGCAAAGCGCCCTTATTCTACAAAAACAAACAAATAATATAAAAAACAACATTAAATAAATCACTAAATGAATAATGATAATAGCTAGATCTGAAACAAGTTCCACTTGCGTGTTCAATTCCCAATATTAATTAATTTTCGAGATAGTTACTTCCTGATTAAAGTTCAGTAAATTGAAATCCGATGCTTTCAAATAAAACTTGACGGAATTTAAATTCGCTTTTAGAGATCTTGTAATTCATATTTAAGTTTCTGAATTTAAAATAATTCTGAGATCCGTTGCTACTAGAACCAATTTTCTCTGAACGGATTTTAAGTGAATGTGTTAAAAGTTAGTGGCAATCTAAATGCCTAATACATGACTTGATAAGTCTTACACCGCCGGTTACTAAAATGCTGTTGATATTAGCTACGTTTACAGATATATATTTTATTTGATAGCGAAGATAATGAATTTAAAATGATTCTGAATTCTACTGATATTCGGAAAATCGATTTTATCTCAGCAGGTTACAAGTGATTTTAGCTTTGTGTGAACAGAGTTGAATTGAAATGAGGTGTATAATCTGGAGCAAATAAATGAAGACGTATTCTTTATTGTAACTTTATAAAAAATTTAGTGTATATACAGAGATTTATTGATTTTCGGAAATTATATTATGCTTTTTAAAAAAAGTATAAATTTGAAATAAATTAATTTTTTAATATAAAAAAAAAGGGGGGGGGGTTTAAAGGCAACTAAATGACCACACAAAAAATAATGTGATCGGCGCGTGGATGTTAGATAACGAATCGTAAGAGTTCTACAACTGCCATAAATTTTTTTTAAGATTCATTGCTTTTAGTGATATAGGGTAAGTGCACCAGTGATTGACACTTTTAGAGCAATCTCTAGTGTTTTTAATGTTCTAGTCGTACGAAAATATTTTTCGAAATCTTAAGTTAGTACATATGGTATGAAAGACATCAAGAACCTCATATATGTTAAAATATATACATTTGATAATAATATATATTTATTTTTTAATGAATATTTATTTGACACCCATTTAGTGTTCCAGTAATTGACACTGCCAGTTTTTCATTTTATCAGTAATTGGCCCTATGTTCCAGTGTTTGACACTGCTAGTTATTCATTTTACCAGTTATTGGCACCCTATGCTCCAGTGTTCGAAATAAAATGTTAAAATTCTTATATGTAAAATATATGATTTTATTATTTTTCTTATTTATTAATTATTTCGTGATAGATGTCAATTACTGGAGCACCTACCATATATTATGCTTAAAAAATGTATAAATTTAAAATAAATTAATTTTTTGAATAAAAAGAAGGGGGAGGGGGTGAAAGGCAACTAAATGACCACACAAAAAATAATGTGATCGGTTCGTGGGTGTTAGATAAGGAATCGTAGAGTTCTACAACTGGCATAAAACTTTTTAAGATTAATTGCTTTTAGTGATATATATATATATATGTATCGTAACCGGAGTGATATATATATATATATATATATATGCTTCTTTTGTAGAATTTTTATGAAAACTCCAAGTTCCACTATTATGTGAATATTGCTCAAAAAGAGTGGAAATGTAATGCCAAATAAAAGGTCATACAATCTTTATCAACACATTCTAAAATTTTGATGGAAGACTTTGCGTGGGATTATAAACAAGACAAATACCAACGTCTAGAACACCAAAAATAAATAACAGTCAGCTGTTTCGGTAGCCTTTAGCGTACCGTCTTCTTGCACTGAAAACGGTACGCTAAAGGCTACCGAAACAACTGCCTGCTTTCCTGTTATTTATTTTTGGCGTTCTAGACGTTGTTATTTGCCTTGTTTTTAACATTCTAAAATTGTTACAAAACATAATAAAGTAACAATACATAAACAAAACATAAGGCTTTTTGCTACTAAAAAACATTTGTTTTATCGAATAAAAAATATCCTATTCTCACTATCATTTGGATAAACTTATTTAGCCTGAGTAAATTGCTAAAAGTGACTAACCATGTGGACGTATTTTGCTGAGAAAAGGAAAATATCTATTGGGGGAGGGGGGAGGAGCTTTTATTTATTATTTATTTATTCTTATTGCAGCGTATTAAAACTGTTACTAATTCTACTAATACAGTTTCCGCCGCTTATTAAAATCACATTCGTTCTGAGCCAAAATGATTTTATTGAGCGGCTGATTCTTATATCCGGCGAACGTTTCTGAACTTAAGGAAAAGGTATTACTTCCCTGAATTTGGAAGAAACTTCAAAAGGTAACGAATAATAGAATTAGTAAACAATATTAATTAACTTTTGATAGATAATTAATTAATTGTTTCTTCGATATAAATAAATTAAAAGCATTCCAAGTTCCCAAGCACTTCCGTTTGAGGAAAATCATCATTATTTTACTAAAAGTTCACGTTGTTCTTATAAATTTAAAATATTTTCGTTTAAATCTCAAGAATTATAGTAATTTCAAAATAAGAACTAGAAATTGCCTTTTAATAATTAGAAATTAAAAATATATATATATATCATTTCAAATCAAATTTGTAACTTTTTACTGCGTTTTGAAGAATACGTTCCTTGAAATTGTTACGGAGATTAGTGATGGGGCGTGTTTTATTTGTAACTGTGATGCAAGTGTAAAAGCTTCGACAATGAACGACAACGGAGGGATTGTTGTGCTTTAATTTCTTTTCTTTAAAATAAAAAAAAAAAAAAAATCACATTGTAAATTAAAAAAAAAATTTTTTTAGTGTGCATAATTGATATTTTTGGCTCCTGAGGTGATATTTTTGAGTTTATTAACCGGCGATGCTGATTTTATTAAGCGGCAACTTTAAAAGTAATGTGTATTGATTTGATTCCGGTCCCAGATATTTGATCAGATTAAGCGGCTGATTTTATTAACCAATGATTTTATTAAGCGGCGGTTACTGTATTAACTATTTTTCACCCTTTAACGATCATTGGTTTCGCAGCGAAACCAAACATTTGACATAATTTAACATTATTTATTTATTTATTTATTTATTTTTATTTATTTATTTATTTATTTTGCTGCAGTTTTTTAGCATTTCCCCATTATTATAATCACGTTTTAAACTTTTATTCCTTTTCTGTTCGGAAGATAGAAACGTTATTCCAACATTTAACAAATAATGCTTGAAAAGAAGCTAAATGCATAAGTCACTTGAAGTTTCTTAGTGTGCGCGAGTGCGAATTGCTGGTTTGATGATGCACTCATGTCTAGTTTTTTTTTTTATTTAATGTAGAGCTGGGCTATTATTTTCACCTGAAACAACTTTTACGAATTTTTTTATTCGATAATGCTTGCTTACAAAGTGTTTTATTTATTAAATTAAATATTATATGAATTTAATAATGTTAACTTATAGATGTTTCAAACAAAAATTTATCGAAAACGAAAAGGATTTATGCTAATTTTTTATTTTTTAAATATTTATGATCAGCTATGTGTCTAAAAGCCATTTTTACAATTAATTTAGTAATTTTTAAAATAAATTAAGTAGTGAACGTTAAAGGGTTAAGGATAAAGAAATATTTGTTTAAAGTAATTCCCAAGTTCTACAATTATTTGAAAAAATAAAAGAAATCGGTTATTCGAATAAATTCAAAATTAATAACTTCGTGTGAAGATATTCAGGTAATGGACAATGGAAATATAAAGTCATTAAATAATTGCACAATCTTAAATGTAGCATGCATAAAATATGACAAAAAAATTGTTGAAATGAATTGGCTTAAAATAAATAAATAAATAAATAAAAATGTTCATTTTATAGATTTAAAATTAATTCTAATTTTTACTATTTTCTGGAAAACGAATATCGTCCGAGTATATCCTGAAAAAATTAGTTTTATGTGAACAAATTTCGTAAAAAGGCTGTGGAAATTAAATATCAAATAAGCGATTACACAGTCTTTATTGTAGTTAGCTGAAACTATTACTACAAAACTTACTAAGATTAATTGCTTTTAAGGATGGAAATATTTGTTTAATAGAATTAGAATTTAAATCGCTCCAAGTTCCCACTTTTATTCGGAAAAACTAATTTTCTCTGAGTCGATTTCCAAGAGAGATTAAATTCGTGTCAACGGATTTCGTTGAAGCACAGTGGAAATCTAGAACCAAACAAACATCCGCACAATTTTTATATAGCAAGCATAAATTATCACAAAGTTTATTATTATTATATAGGAGTAGTAGTATTAGGACAAAAATGTTTATTTTATAAAATTAAAGTAAGGGCCGCGGTAGCCTGGTTGGTAAGAGCAGCGAGTTCGTGATCGAAAGATTGCGGGTTCGGTCCTCGAGCCGGCCGAAGACCGTCGTGTACGCTAATGGCGACTGGTGCACGTTAAATTCCGTCGTGGTCGCAAAGTCCTCCAACTTCCCATCAAAAATTATACCTCTGGGGGTACCGGAACAAGGGTTTAACTCGCTCTGATCCGGATCAAAATTAGAGTTGTTTGGCTGGTGCTGCCATCTTTCACCAGCTTATGGAACTAGAAGTCGTACTTCCTCCCTATGAGGCGTTCCTAATAACGGAAGACGCACCCCTCTTGCCTTAAAATAAATCCGGTAGTTCCACTACCGGGGCTCGGAATTTCCGAGTGGCACACAACAACAACAAAGTTAACTTTCGAAGTTCAACTGCTATCTGAAAAAAAAAAAAAACCAATTTTGTTCGAGCGTGAAGGTGTTGATCCAGGTTTTAATTTTTGGGGCCCCTTTTTGAGCAAAACAAATTATTTTGGGGAAATTTTTATTTATTTTCGTGAAAATCAAAATATTTTTTGTGAAAAATAGAATTGTCACTAAAAACTTTTCATTTTAGCAGTTACTCTATCTAATGTTTAATATAAAGTTAATAGCATTTTATTAAGCAAGTATAGACACTCATTAAAATTAATACTGTAAACATGGAAAAATTTTACAAAACTATTATTTTTATAAAACAAAATTTTGTGAAAGGGCTGTTTTTATAAATATGAATTTTGTGAAGGGACCCATTCTCTGAATTTGAATTTTGTGAAGGGACCCATTTTAAGGATTTGAATTTTGTGAAGGGGCCCATTTTAGAGATTTGAATTTTGTGAAGGGGCAGCAAAAGGGTCCCAATTTTTGCCTGGATCGACCCCTGGCGTCTCTGAAAGAAATTAGTTTCATGTGAACAATTTTGTTGAAAGACACTGATAAAAACAAATGTCAAATAAACGATCACAGAATTTTTACCACAACATGACTGAAATTGTTACAAATTTCATTAAGGAACTCGGCAAATTTGTCTTGGCAGCACTAAAGGTTTCATATAAAAGTTTATATTTCCGTTTAATATTTATAAATTGAACTATATAAGGGTTGTTCAATAAAAATATATGATTCAGGCAACAATTCTTATGGTTTTTGATAGATTTTTTGCAGATTTTAAATCTGTCAATTGCGTTTTCTCAATTTGCAATTTTTCATGAATCAAGATCTTTGAAATGCTAAAATTTCTACAAATATTTAAAGAAAGAATTGGTTATTATTATTATTATTATTATTTTGGAATGTTAAATAGTTATCTACTTAAAAGAACTAGGGGTGAATTTTGAAATTTATTTATAAGTTTTTGAGAAAAAAATTAAAATTCTAATGAACAAAATATAGTTCAATTTATAAACATTAAATTGAAGTATAAGTTTTTAATTAAAAGTAATTCTATTTCGAAAAAACAATTTTCTTTAGACGGCTCTAAAAAAAGTTAGTTTTTTTTTTTTTTTTTTCATTTGGACAAATTTTGTTGCAAGATACCAAAAAACAAATGTCAAATAAATGATCCCACACTCTTTACCATATACCATCCTGAAACAATTACAAATTTTATTAAAATTTATTGCTTGTAGAGATTAAAATGTTTTCTTGCTAGAATTAAAATAATTCTAAGTTATATGTTATCCCGCAAAAAACAATTTTCTCCGAATAGAATTGCCATGAAAGATTAAATTTGTGCGAAGAGATTCCATTTAAAAAGACAGTGGAAAATATATAAAACAAGATATACATACAGAAGATTAGGTTTACACAGAAAATCTAAGCCTAATCTTCACCATAACATTCTAAATTGTATACAAACTGTACTAGAATGATTTGTTTTTAAGGATAAAAGGATGTTTTTTTTTTACAGAATTAAATCTCAAATGCGAAAATTTGGAAAAATTAATTTCCTTTAAGCGCGCCATAAAGAAATTAGTATCATGTAAACAAATTCCGTTAAAAAAAAAAAAAAAAAAAAAAAAACTGTGGAAAATACACTCTGCGACAAAAAGATAGGTACAAAGAGTTTTTTTTCTTTGATTTTTGATAAAATAACATTATCTAAATTGTGCTTATCATTTATTATTATCATAAAATAACACTATTCCCGGACTAATTTTTGTTTTAAGACTACACTCCGCGACAAAAAGATAGGAACAAAGGGTTTTTTTTAAATTTTTCATAAAATAACATTATCTAAATTGTTCTGATCATTTATTATCATAACAAAATATTATCATATCAAAAACATATTAAATATTTGAATCATATTCAAAATAATCATATTTTTAAAAAAAAAAAAAAAAAAAAAAAAACTTTGTTCCTATCGTTTTGTCGCGGTGTGCACGTGCAGTCTTAAATTAGAAAAATTTTAGTCTTAAAACTTTTCTAAATTAGTCTTAAAACAAAAATTAGTCCGGGAATAGTGTTATTTTATGATAATAATAAATGATAAGCACAATTTAGATAATGTTATTTTATGAAAAATCAAAGAAAAAACCCTTTGTACCTATCTTTTTGTCGCGGGGTATACATGTCAAACAAATAATCACGCGTTGAAATTAATGCAAAACTAAGTGAGATTAAATGATTTCAAGGATTTGAAGGATTCATATATTTGCTTGATAGAATTAGGATTCAAATTACTCCAAGTTCCCACTCTTATTCCGAAAAACCAATTTCCTCTGAGTCGTTTTCCAAGAAAGATTAAAATTATGTGAAGGGATTTTGTCGAAGCAACTGTAGAAATCTGAGACAAATAAACGTCCACGTAATCTTTAATGTAGCTGTTAATTGTTTTTAAGGATAAAAATGTTCATTTTATTGAATTAAATCCGAAGTTTTACAGTTATTGGGGGGGGGGGGGGGGGGTCAATTGTGTTTGAGCGGGTGTAAAAGAAATTAGTTTTATGTAAAAATATTTTGTTGAAAGGCAAATATCAAATAAATGGTCACAAAGTCTTTACTGTAACATGCTGAAATTGTTACAAAGCTTACTAAGATTAATTACTTTTAGAAATTAAAATATCTGTAAGTTCCGCTATTATATAGTTAAACCTATTTGAATAAATTACGCTGAGTGAGTTACTAAAAAAGATATTGTGGATGTGAACAAATTTTATTGAAAAAAAAAAAAAAAAAAACATATGAAAATATAATGCTTAAGCAATATTATAACACCGTCGATAGCCAATGCTCATGTTATTCTATGGGGAAATTTAGTTATACGCTCAGAAAAAAAAAAAAAAAAAAAAAAAAAAAAATGTTTAAACCTACAAAATGTTTTAGGTTGATTTCTTTAAAAATCGACCTATTGCAATCACTTCGTTTATCTATATCTATATATATCTATCTATCTATCTATAATGAAAATTTTGTCATCACGATAACTCCCGAAATAATACTCCAAATCGAACCAAATTTGGACAGTGAACTGATCTTATAAATATCTTGCATGAGTTCGTTAACCAAGTAGCTCCGACTTTTTGTTTTCAAGTGGCAGTCACTTGAAAATTTCAAACCGACATTGTAAAAAGCATATTTAAAAAGATTTGCTTGAATTTTGTTGTAAATACAGGCCACATAAGGGTCTCAATGAAGTTTACTAATGAAGTTTATCTGCCATTTTTAATAAAGTGGCAGTTATTATAAGTTAAGTGGGACCACTTGAAATCAGGCTACCACTTGAAAATTTAAAATCACTATAACTTCCGAAATAATACTCCAAATCGAACCATATTTAGACAGTGTCTTAACTTATCTTATAAATATCTTAGATGAGTTTATTAACCAAGTTGCTCTGCCATTTTGTTTTCAAGTGAAGACCACTTGAAAATTTCAAATTCAAATTGTAAAAAGCGTATTCTGAAATTGTTTAAAATTTGATGTAAATAAAGACCACATAAGGGTCTCAATGAAGTTTATTAATGAAATTTATCCGTCATTTTTAATAAAGTGGTAGATATCTTAAGTTAAGCGGGGCCACTTGAAATCACACTACCACTTGAAAATTTAAAATCACACTAACTTCTGAAATAATACTCCAAATCGAACCAAATTTGGTCAGTGATATTATCATATAATTATCTTGCATGTTTTCACTGGGCATCTTGTCCCGACATCTTGTTTCTATGTTCCAGCCACTTGAAATCACACTATATGCCATCACGATAACTTTTAAAATACGAAACTGATTCACGTAAAAGTTGGATAGTGAACTTATGGTTCAAATATCTAGGATAAGTTCACTTGGTGACTTGATCCGCAATTTTATTTCCAAGTGGCGGCCACTTGAAAATTTGTCATTATGGTAACTTTAATAATACTGAACCAATTCGCATCAAATTTGGGTAGTGGATTTATCCTTCAAATATCTCAGATAAGTTCGCTGGGCATCTCACTCCGCTTCTTTTTCCAAGTGGTGCCACCTGAAAATTTCTTGTGACGATAATTTTTGAAATACTGATTTAATTTAAACTAGAACTGCACAATGAACTTATCATACAAATAATTATTAGATTAAAAAAAAATTTATAAACCATGTTTTTAAATTTTCTGTTGAATCATATAAACGCTACTGAAGGCAGCCGGAACCCTAGCAATTAGATAAAAGTATTAAAAAAATTCCTTGCTATCGTCTTTTGAGCTATTATAAAAGTTTCAAATGGCTATCTAGCCGGGAAGTTAGTTAAAAGTTGATTGCAAGCTTTGTACTGGAAACCCTGCCGAAGGCAGCAGGGTCCCGAAGCAATTGGATAAAAATATTTTTAAAAAGCATTTTCACCGTATTCTGAACTATTCCGAAAGTTTCAAATGTCTAGCTACTCGGGAAGTTAGTTAAATAAATTTTCTGTTGAATCATATGAACGCTGCCGAAGGCAGTAGGGACCTGAAACAGTTGACTAAAAGTATCAAAAAAAATGTATTGTCACCGTGTTGTGAGCTGTCCTGAAAGTTTCAAATGTCTAGCTAGTCGGAAAGTTAGTGAAAAATCGATTGCAAGCTTTGTACTGATAACGCTGCCGAAGGCAGCAGGAACCCGAAACAGTTGACTAAAGGTATTAAGAAAATGCATTTTCACCGTGTTCTGAGCTATTCTGAAAGTTTCAAATGTCTAGCTAGTCGGGAAGTTAGTTAAATAAATTTTCTGTCGGATCATATAAGCGCTGCCGAAGGCAGCGGGACTTGAAATAGTTAACTAAAATTATTAGAAAAATGTATTGTCACCGTGTTCTGAGCTGTCCTGAAAATTTCAAGTATCTAGCTAGTCGGGAAGTTAGTTAAAAATCGATTGCAAGATTTGTCCCTGACAAACAAACCCACAAACAAACAAGAATCGAAGTTAATAAAAACATGGTAATATACTGGATGATTTCGCTGGGCAAGTTGTTTTTCCATTTTGTTTCCAAGTTGCAACCACTTAGACTGCCACTTGAAAATTTGCCATAAAATTAACTTTTGACTTCAAATATCTTGGATTTGTTTGCTGGGCAACTTGTTCCACTGTACTGTTTCCTACTTGCGGCCACTTGAAAATTTGTTATCACGGTAACTTTAGAAATACTTAATCAATTCAAGTCAAAGTTGAAAAACAGATTTATCATTCAAACAACAAAAATCTAGAAAATTCACGTAACTCGTGAACCAATCACGTTATTGCGTCCATCTTTGGTATATCGATGATAAGTATTTTCTCGCCAAAAAAGTCGCCAAATCTGGTGCCAAATCCATTACCTGCGTTACTGGATCTTTTTAATGCGTTTTTAAGGAAAAATTAGGCTATTTTAATGCTAAAACAAACTAGAAATGGCAGAAAACTAACATTTTATCAACTTACTAAGCCTCTTTGAAAGAATTTCTGCAAAAAAAAAAAAAAAAAAAATATTTTCAAATTTGCAACGATATCTTAGATGAGCAACTTTCTCTGCCATTTTGATCGAAGTGCCAGCCACTTAATTTTTCAACACGATGACTTTTGAGATTTTGAATTAATTCGAACTATATGTGTACAGTAGACTTATTTCATAAATATACATTTCATATATTTGTCAACTTAACTCACCATTTTGTTTCCAAGCGCCGGTCACTTGAAAATTTTAAATTCACATAAAAAGGTATTTATGAACCGATTTGCTTAAAACTCCATATGTGCATAGCCCGCATCAATATTTCTACCAAGTGCATTAATAATTTGTAGCCACCATTTTGAAACAAAATGACGGCTACTTGATAAGGAAAAAGAAATCAACCTACCCTTCCAAATAAGCCGGAAGGACTTTTTTTTTTTTTTTTTTTTAAGAGTTATTTTGTTGTTATAAATCAAAATTTTTATTTGAAGCAAAAAGTCAGTTTTGTTATTACAACACAAAAGATATTTTTAAAGAAACTTACGAAATTTGAACAAAAAATTTCTTTGTATTTGCTTATATTAACAAAATGTTTTGTTTAACTACTAATTAAAACTAATTTATTACTTTCCGAACTGTCAAAGAAATAAATCAATGTTGTAGAACATTAAGTAAAATTTATTTTTAAAAATAAAAAATTTTATGTTAGGTTTTTTTTGTTCCTTTTATAAAATAAACAGGATTTTTCCAGATTTGCAACATTTTTTGGTCCTTTTCTGTAACTTTATGTGCTTATATAAAAGTTCGTGCATTTTTAAACTCCACGTTTTCGTCATTGGCGTGAAAATTATTCTCTGTTTCTTTTCCTTTTTTAATTATTTTTTTTTCTTTTCCTTTTTTGAAATCACACATTTCTTTTATGTTTTAGGATACCGATGTCGCAACATCTTGATTAATGCAACTATTATCAATAAATTTTGTACCAGACGCATCCACTGCTACACGCAATCGTTCCTTATCTGCATTATTATCATCATCATCATCATTTTCTTGCCCTTCTGTTTGATATTCTTCATCATTTTTTTGCGCGTAGGTAACCCCATTTTCTGAAATAATTTTCTGGATTACTAAAAAGTTACTTCCTGCCATGCTGAAATTACAAAATGAATAGATGGTCCGAAGACATGACATCACAATTTTGATGCTCCGTGGAAATGGGGAAAAGAGTTTTTTTTTTTTTTTTTTTTTTTTTTTTAATGATGGAAGAAGTAATTCCAGTTTGTATACCATATAGAACCGCTTGACCTTCAGTAGAAAATTTTTACAAGGTCAGATGAAAAAAATTACGACGATAAATGCGGGAAAACGACTTTTTTAAGCACAATACATGCGGGTTTCGTTAACATTATTTAAATACAATTTGTACAATGACCGTAGAAATAAAACGATCAGTGCGGAAACGATAGATCGGGGTTTCACTGCATTTGTAATTAAAGAATAATTTTTTGTAAGAAAAACAAAATATTCTGTTTATCTTTACAATAATTTTTGCATATTTGTAATTAAAAAAAAAAATTTTTGTAAGAAAAACAAATCATTTTGTTTAACTTTACTATAACTTTTGTATATATCAAAGTAAAAATTAAAAAATAAAAATAAATAAATAAAAAACTATTTTGTTAAACTAAACACATTTTTTATTGGAACAGATTTGAACAGAATTTTTTGTTGCGTCAACCTCATTTTTTTAATTCAACAAAACTTACCTCTCAGAGAAGTATTTAATCATTATTGTAATGTCACTCAGTATTGGTTTCGTAAAAATTTTCGACTTTAGGTTTTCGATGAATTTACACGTTTTGACAGGTATAAAACACGATTTGATCATTTTTAGAAAATGCCTGTGTCTATGTGTGTGTGAGACAAATATATATATATATATATATATATATATATATATATACATATATATAGGCGCGTTTTTTAAGATATTATTAGTAGGGCATGAAATCGATTTTCATATTCAGTGTTATATTTTTATGCGAAAAAAATCGTCTGCATTCATCATGGAAAATAATTTTAATAATTATTTGTACTAAGTGAATCTGTATAGGAAAATATAGAAAAAAGCTTTGTGATGGTCACAACATACTAGTTTTTAACAGTAACTCCACAATATTAGTTGTCATTAGGATTTTAAAAAGTGTTTATTTTATGAATTAAAAAATAAAAATAAATTCTACTATTATTCCAAAAAAGCGATTATCACTAAGACAATTTCAAGAAAAGATTAATTTCCTATGACGAGACTCTTAAAAAAGTTAAAATTTCAAACGAATAAATGGCAGCACAATGCTTAAACAATGGGAAAGCTTGCGAAAATTAATTCCGTTTAAGGATAAAAATGTTCATTTTATAGAATGCAATTAACTCCAAATTCTACAGTTATTCGAAAAAAGCAATTTCCTTTGAGCAGTTGAATTTTCCATAGAAAATTTAAACGAGCGTTTTGTTTTATACAATTAAAATACAATTTGTTCACGTGAAACTAATTTTAGAAAGAAATTAGTTTCATGTGTATAAATTTTGTTACACAACAACGAAAAACAAATGAAAAATCGCACAGTCTTTAACGTAACATGTTGTGTTGAATCTATTACGAATTTTATTGAGATTTAAGATTGCTTTTTGGGATTAAAGCGTTTGCTTGAGAGAGTTTAGATAATTTCATGTTTCACTATTTCGGAAAAATCAAATTTTTCTGAGCTGAATTGCCAAGAAAGATTAAATTCGTGTTTAAGTTAGTCCGTTTAAAGACATTGGAATGAACAATCAAATGTACGACCTCACAATTTTTACCGTAACATATTAAAAATTGTATAAACCTTATTGTGATGACTTATTTTTAATAATAAAAGATGCTTGTTCTACGAAATTAAAATAACTCCAAATATGGCTATCATTTGTTGTTTATTTATTTAGTGTTTTATATCCGTATACGTTAGAGAACGCGTTAGTTTTGGAAAGAATCAAAATTTAGAAAATGTGTTTTTGCTCTATTTACACGTTTTTGTAGTCCGCTGATTCTGAAAATTCCAGTTTCTGTTCATCTATAATATTAAAACACAAAGCACTTTCTGTAAGACTAAAATCGTACGATTTGGGCATGCGCGAGAAAATTTTGAATCAATTTGGAACGGTAATATTCCTTTCTCTTTATGCAGTGCAGTGCAATACGAATACCGATGATAGAGATTTAGCAGACGACATTAATATTACATATGTCTATGATAGAACTCCTACATTGATATAGGAGCCTTAGTCTATGGCAGACGCCTAATTAAAGCTCAATCATAAAAATAATTCACACGATTAATTCATTGATTCATACTTTCCAAGGAAATATATTAAAAACAAAGCAATTCGCGAATACTTATCGGTTACCTTTTTATGCATTTTTGCCGAAAATTTCCTCATGCAGGACGCGGCGCCATATGTTGCCATGTAAATATATTACATACCATATTCCTAAAATTATTTTTTTCCATTTCTTAAAAGAAAAATCTTTTAAAATTAACAAATTGTCAGAGTTTATTGTTTTTTAAAAGTTAACTTTTATTATTTGAAAACTTTGTTTAGAAAAGATGGAGATAGATGTTTGAAATCAAAGGAGGTTTTATTTTATTTTATTTATTTATTTATTTATTTATTTTTACTCAAATTATTATAATCTCTGATACTTCATTTCGGTACTATATTACAGTAAAAATAACTTAAAAATAATAACATTAAAATATTGATATTTTATACGAGTAAAAATTTGCATAGTATAATTTGTTGTTAAAAATTTAATGAGAAAATTAATTTGCTAAGTATTAAATTCATTCTTATTTATTTATTTATTTTTAACAGTATACTTTTGTCGAAATATACTATTTTGATTTGATAGAATAAAGTGTTATACTACAATTCCAGTAAAAACAAATTTAAACTTTATTTCGATTTGCGGTTTATTTTTAGAATACAATGAATTAATATTTTGGATTATATCCAAGGGGTTTTACAAATATGGGAAGGAAAAATCAGAATCAAAACTATTATTTTACACTTAAAACGCACTTATTGTTTTGGCAAATCAGATTTACTTATATATTTTACAGGTGAATGAAATCTTTGTCTTTCATGTATGTCTTTTATTAAAAAACTGTGACCTGTTATCATTGATAGTAAGTTAATATAATTATAATCTGGTAGTAAATCTTTGTATTCATACATTTTGCGTGAAAAGCAACGAATAAATTTCCCAGTAAATATCAAACGAGTGCAGTTCTATAGATTATTAGTCGATTTGGTGTGACAGAGAGGATTTCTATTGTGGGATTAATTTACATTCTTGATGCTTTGATAAGTATTATTTCAAATATGATACTATCTCATTAAGAAATATTGATTCTTTCGATAATTTATATAAATTCTACCTTTCTTTTAATTACTCCTAACATTCTTTTGGTCATATTTAGAGTAAAATTAGGAAAACCTTGGAATTTTATTTTTATTATGTGGAGTATGTTTAAATTTTGTATATTGAAATTTCATGAAATTTATCCCTTCCTCCCTCCAACCAAAAGATAATTGATTAAAGCAAGGGGTTTTAAACCGGTTAAAAGCAATGCGAAATATTAAAGCAAGGGTTTTAAACTTTCTGCCGTGAAAAGATTTTAGTTGCACATCATCCAGTAAATTTTGACAGGTATTAACTAGAATTATTTTATATAAAAATTCAATCTATTTATATTTAAAATTACAGTGTTGGTAATTTAATTTAGTTTTTTTTTTTTTTTTTTAATGCGAGTGATAATAATAATTATTATTATTATTATTATTATTATTATTATTATTAAAAACATAAAAAAAAAAAAAGGTGCAGGAATTATCTAATAAAAAATATCCATATAAATTTATACAAACAAGTTTACAGTATGAAAAAGCTTTTAAACTTCATCTTTTTAAATCAAAGTATGTGAAAATGGAGGAGGAGTTATATATATATATATATATATATATATATATATATGAAGTAAAAGCAAAACAAATTTATTTGGAAATGGCTGGCGCAGAATTTACTTGTGGAATTATTTTGCTTTATCTTAGGGTGTGAAATTTATTTAATTAGGTTCCAAATTTCGGTTCACCCAGATAAACGCCTTAATTTTCCCTTTTCCTTTCTGTCTAATCTTAGAGTAGTTTTGCAAAAGAGAATTTTTTGAACCTTATCAGCAATTTTTTCTCCCTTAAAAACTTTTAATGCAATAAAAATATTCTGGAATAAAAATAAATTTTACAAAACGCTTTATTCGATTTCATGTGAACTTTTATAATCGCCTCATAAATTTGAATAAAAATCTTTGTTTTAATAAAAACTTGAAAAAGAAAGAAAGAAAAAAAAAAAAACGAGAGAAGAAAGAAACCCGAGAGATTGGTTTAACATTATTATCCGTTTAGCAGATTTCAGATGTGGATATATTCATTCCGATGTTAAATAATCCTCCAAATACTGAATAAAATTCATTCAAATCGTTTTTTTTTTCCCCTTTGCTTGTCCAAAGGGAAAATTAAAGGGATGTGTAGAAGCAGACATGGCATTTTGCCAAAAGTAAAGTACCATGTGCTTTTAACTCAGTTTTCGGTTTCTTTATTTTTCATTGACAGTTTTCTGCCTTGTTTTACTACAATATTTCCTCTTTAAAATTTTATTTTCCGGAACTTCCAAATGAAACTCTGAATTCTTAATGATTATTCATGCTGTTAATATAGCTAAAATTTTAATTTATTTGTTCATTTATTTCTAATTATTTATTTAATTAATTATCTTTTTTTTTTTTTTTACTGTCTCAACCTTGTATATTAATTCTTTGAAAATGTTCTTAGAGAGTATGTCGATAATTATTTATTCGCTCTGTGGATTGTTCAGTTAAGAACTTTTCAGCAAATATTAATAATATTCTTGATTTTACGTTATTATTTAGTTTCTTTCTTTCTTTTTTTTTATATATTTTTACAAAGTATTGTATGTTATTTCCCCGACTGTTTTCTTCTACTACTGTCAAAACTATAGCCGTAATATACGCTCATATAATGTTGCAACTGATTAAATCACTTTTCTGCCTCAATTGTGCTGTTGCAATAAAAGTAGATTTGCAGTCGAATTGGAAAAAAAGGGTCAGTTTATTCACTTTAGAGTAAACCCAACAGATGAGTTTTAAATCAACATAAACCAGACGGGGAAAAAAAAAAAAAAAAAAAAAAAATCATCGACTTAAAAACCGATTCGAACTCATAACAGAAAATTTTGACGACCCGCACCCGATTTCTTTATACACCTGAAAGCCAACTCCTTTATACTCGAACATGAAAACGAAATAAAAATTAATAAATCATCTAAAAAAAATCATGCAAAAAAATGTTTTTAAGTTCTAAAATAAAGTAAATTTTCGTTATCACATAAAAAGAATTAAAAATGTAAAAAGATTTTAAAAGGAATTAATAATGTAATTTCTGAAGCACAAAGTTAAAAATTTAAAAATCTGATAAATGGATTAGTTAATCGTTTATGCTTGTTGTGTACTTCAAATGTACAAAAATGGACTTCAAGTTTAGTCTTTATCCGATTTCTAGTATAATAATTTGGGTACGCGTATATGTAATCATTTGATTATCAGTATATACAGTCAGCAACAAAATTTTTGAAGTGGTAGCAATAATTCCTATCTAAAAGATAGACACCTAACACTGTTTTTTTAAGTAAATATTTGTCTAGTCATGATTTTAGACTTACAGTGCGGCCACATATCCTAAAACTGGCAGTGAGGACGCGTCCAAAATGTTGGAGGGATGCCAGCTTGAAATTTGGAAAACATCCAGAAATTCCGCGCTCTATTATTGCTCATTTTCTCTGAGTTAGATGACTGTCACCACTATTTTAGCATTGGAGTCGTTGAGTTAGCACATGCGCAGATACATCCATAGTTTCATGAAATGTGGTCGAAGAATATGCTGTTTATAAAAAAGTAAGTTGATGATAAAAATTAGCGATCAAATTAAATATATATATATATATATATATATATATGTGAAAAATGTGGACGTGTGCTTCAATAATTTTGCTGCCGACTGTATAGCATGTTTATATCAGATATTACAGCTATTATCGTATCAAAGAAATTTCTGCTTATTATGGTAATATATGTATATATATATATATATATATATATATATATATATATATATATATATATATATATAATAGGGACGGGGAAGGGAGAGATATTCCGAATGAGACTTCACATTTGATAGCAGCCGAGATCTTGAACTTTCCATTGGATTCTAGCACAGAACCGTCGCCAAAATGTATAAATAGAAGTTAGCTGACTTCTGCGGGTCAGTGCGATTCAGTGTTGTTCAGTCTTACTTTTGAGACTGTGCTACAAGCGGTTAAAATCTGTTTGTAAATAAGCGAAGTTCTCCTTTGTAGAGTATTTGACATTGGTTGCTTTTTACTCTTGTGGAACAAATAATTGTTTTATTGGGCTGTTTTAGGAACATTTGTCGAATAGTGACTTTTGTGATGCGAGCGACAGCTTTATTGGACTGTTTCGAGAATATTCGTTGAATTGATGATACTATTGGACTGTTTCGATAATATTTCTTGAAATCCCAATTTTGTTGAACTGATTCCAAAAAATTTTAACTTGGCCTTTTATCATTGCGCAGATTATAATATGCAAATGTATGTGAACAATATTTAGTTTTGATTAGTGCTGCACTGAGTAGCACTTTGGCCGAGTACCGAGTACTCGGCCTTTTACTACTCGGCCGAGTACCGAGTAGCCGAGTACCGAATAGTTGTAAGAAAGAATGAATAATTGATGTATATATGAAGAATTTTGCACATGTTAAAATTGAAAAAAGGCCTTTTGAACACAAAATTAAGTTAAATGGCAAACAGCATGTTTTCATGAAATGTTTCAGAACTTTTGTAGTGTATAGTATACACAATTAGGTTCATTGTTATATTTGATATGTCCAGCTTAGTGGATTATTAAAACCATAATAATTGATAATTTCATTCTTTATTATATAGTCTTTTTCAGATGCGAACCATTCTTAGATGATTCTTAGAGAATATAGAAGTTCCTATACACTCAGGCTTAATTTAAGATGCATGAAAATTTACATATGAAATGAGAACATTAAAATAAATATTTTATCATTTCAAACATGATAGACTTCATTAATCTTCAAATTCTAGAAGAGTAAAAAAGATAAGTGGTTTCGGGCCATAATTTGCAAAACAACAAATTTGATTATTAAAATTTATTTTTAATAACATTTCAGTGTATTTACCTTTTTCATAATTATTGTTTTTTAAATTAAAAGTCAATCTTTTCTTACAATTTTAAAAGTGTCTTACTTTTATTTACACAAATATATAACTAATGTTTTATCTACTATTTTAGTATTATATAAGGGTTCTTTTTTCTAAAATATTTTATTTTTGTCTGTTTTACAGATACAATTTTATGTACTAAGTTTTTATTAAAAAAATTGCATATTACACACATACAAGATGGTTATACTTAAATTCTTGTAACTAAAAGGGATAAGCTCATACCATGAATTGTCGCTATACCGAGTTTGGTGGCATACTCGCCCGTTTTAACTGCGAAAATTGTTTGGAGCAAAAGTTTAATGACTTTATATTTTCATAATTTTTTAGTTTAGTTATTAATAAACAACTCTTCTGAATGTTACATATCTTTCAATAATATATAAAAATAATGAAATTCTTACAACTACTCGGTATTGGCCAAATACTTAGTCCAAATTCGGCCGAGTAACGAGTACTCGGCAAATTAGCCGAGTAGGCCGAGTACCGAGTATATACCGAGTACTCGGTACAGCTCTAGTTTTGATTTAATTTTAAATCAATTTGATTGAAACTATTTGCAAACGATACGAAATCTACCATAAGCAAGTGAAATTTAAAACACATTGTGTAGTAAAATGCATTTATTGCGCCTTTTGAAACTCCATGAATTCTGAAATTTACCAACCTTTAGAATGTATCCTCCCATTTCTTAATTAGTTAAATCTAAATCTTATCCCAAATCTGCCTCGCTAATAAACGTGTTGCTTAGGGGGTGACTCCTTCATCGTGTCCTGCCTAGAAACGACTGTGACGAAATATTCTACTGTTCTCCTGATTTTTACATAAACGAATTTTGACTCATATATTGTAATTAGAGATAATTGGTCGAACGAAAGCGGCGTTGATTTCGAGAGAATCTCCGTGTTTGGTTACAGTTAAAATTCTGAATTCAATTTAGTTGATTTAAGAGGAATTGTTCATCGCTAGAGGTAAATACATTCTGCTGTATTTACAGAATAATAAATGCGAAAATTTCCAGTAATAGTAATTAAATGTAAATCAGCGTTTATTAATTTTGTAAAGGAGAAGGTAAGGGGAGAAGCTAGAATTCAGTGAAAAATAAGTATAGGAAACAAAAATGATTTTCAGTCCGTATCTAAAAATTAAAAAAAAAAAAAAATAGCTAACTCATTAAAATATGTTATGCTAGCCGATCTTCTTCTGCCTAGAGGTCGATATTTTCAAATGACCCTATTTTCAAATTTGCCATATTCGCCAAATCAAAAGCAGTGGCCAAAAGTCGTGATAAACAACCAATAAAGGAAAAATAATTATTTAAAATTTAACTGTGTTTTTAAATCAAAATAATGGAATTCGAATAATGAAATGTTCTTTAAATTTAATTACACTGCTCGGCGGGAAATTGGCTTCTGACACCATTTCAGCATATTCTTATGTAAAATGGCCTCCTGAATCCGAATAGGACGCCCCTTTTGCCCTATCACTCACCGTTTTTTAGGAACGGCCCCCTATTTTTATCATTTTTCGGTGATTTTATGGCTCTAAATTTGATTTTTATGAGGGGGGGGGGGGGGAATTTTTTAACCGTTAAGTATCTTCTGAGGGGCTACAGAGTTGGAAAATTGTAAAACATGGACATTTGCGACAAGGGAAAAATTTTGGGGAGGATTTGCCACTGAAATTATGTATTACAAACCTTATATTTTTTTAATCTGTTATTAATGTTACTTTTTAAACTTTATATATTTTTTGTTTTTAAGTTTTAAATTAATTCTTTTTCATTCACCAAATATAATTCATGGTCATAAAATTATCGAACAGGGAAAAAATTGAGGGAGGGGTTGGTGTTTTTTGAAAACGGTGGGTGACTGGGCAAAATGGGAGTCATATTCCGATTCAAGAGGTCATTTTACATAAGAATTAGCAAATCAGAACTCGAATTTTTTTTTTTTTTTTTTTTTTTTTTTCAGAGCAGTGTTATTTATGAAAATTATCTTCAGCGCAAATTCATCAAAATCTTCGATAGCTTATTAGTCGAAGGGATAATACTTAAAGACCTAAAATTTATTACTTTTTTTTTTTTTTTTTTTTTTTTTTTTATAATCTACCTAAATCCAATCCCAATGACAGAAAAGTACTTTTTTTTTTTTTTTTTTTTTTTTTACATTTTTTCCTCTAATTTAATCTTATGTTTTTACCATAATTTGGCGGGTTTTAGCGAAATCCGACTTACATACGATTAGATCTATTCTTTTAATTTGTTTTTTAGATTCATTTTACTTCTTTTAAA